>CAWUFW010010223.1:517500-715746 GCA_963921515.1 Calotriton arnoldi | reverse complement strand
ACGAGAGGTTTTTTCTTCACTACGAGTCCTAATAACATCCAGCGCTATTTTACTCTTCAAACAAACTCCGGGTGGACCTATTACTCCTCTAGGGATAAGGCCAAAATTTCGCAAGAGGACTTTTTGGTGTGAAAAGAGGTCTTGGTACTCCCCTGGGGATAAGGCTAGGTATTCGGAAGTGGACCCTTCGCTATTTCAGACACTCTACTCACATTCGAAATTTCCCTAAATATAACACCTTCAGCCCTCCGTAGCTTCGGTATTATTACAACAGACAAAGTACTTCTGCAGTGTGATTTCTTTACCACACTCTTCTTCTGCATATTTCAGGCTAATTCCATTCTTGGGATTCCTCAGGTCTCTCCGTACCTGTACTTCTAGACAACATAGAACAGCACACTAACTTTTTGTGTTAAGAACATATAATCAATGATCATTACCAAACTAATCAATAATTAAACCGTCCTCTACTACCAAGAAAGTGATCCAGCGTGAGGCCAATGCCTAATCAGGGATCAATACTCAATAATATTACAGAACAATGGCCCATACACATTCACCCAAATCCCTGATGCGCTGGGGTCAATTTTTATAAAAGTTCAATTCTCTTCCTCCTAAAATTCATATATGGCATTTCCAAAATACTTATCTAATTTATACATCAACTTTTCTTCTACTTGGTCGATGAACCAATTAGTTGAATAGTTGATGGTAGTGATACTCCTTATATAACTAATCATTCGATCAACTAAATAAACACATACTCTTGTTGAAGTTAATAAAGTTTATCTCAAATTAAATGATAAAATGCTCAATGCATACAGTTACAAGTGCAAACAATGAACTCACAAAGGGAGAGAAAATATCAGCAATTCAGATAGAGACAAACTCATCAATCAAATAATTACATTGTGCATGAAGGAGTGGATAGATGAAGAGACAAAAGTTTCAGAGACAAAATACATTTGCAGATAAATTGTGCAAGAATGAGTCAGAATAATACAAACCCGACGGATCTGTAGGAAACCACCCCTCTGGCCAAAGTGATGGTGGGGGTCCCCTGAAATAGAGTCAGGGGACAAAGATTACTGGAGCGGGACAGGACAGGAACAGCTAGGCCTCTCTTCAAACCGACGGACAGCGACGCATCTCCCCTCTCTCTCAGCCTAACCTAACCACACCCCTAAAGGCACCCCAGTTATACCCTAAAACCTACATGTCCGTCCCACATCAGTTGTAACATTTAACGTAACTAAACAGTTGATTGGTGGACTTTGGGGGTGGTATGTCACACCATGGTGACTTCATTCAGACTCTAAACATATTCATTGTTTTATGCCCATTCCCATGAACTCATAATTGTTACGTTCACACGATTTAATCCATGTTACAATTGTATATAATTTTAAGCAATGTCCACGGAAAGAGTCTTTCTGTCCCACGGTCTGTCACATCCCTTGGCCGACGATCATCACATTGGCCTTCAACCCTTTCACTTCTTCTGCTGTGCTTAGCGCTTCAGCGTGCCTTTATCAGTTCAATTTCACTCATTTATCCTGCCCCTCCTTTATCCAGTCAAGTTAAGGAAAATGGCGTCTCGTCCAGCTCACTATAGCAAATGGAAAATGAACATTCATTAATTATGGGATAATGTAGTTTTCACTGTTCACCACCCACCTTTGCACTATTCCCTGTTAACATTTTTCCTAGCATAGCTTTACGCAAAAAACGATATTATTTATAATTTCAAAGCAAGCTGCAACATGCAAACTGCAAAATGCACATGTGGCCTAGTCATGCATTATTTCCTGTTTCTTTCAAAACATAATTGTAAACACGGTTTTAGTTCTTTCATGTGTTATCACACGTTAGTGCATGCATGCGCAAAGCAGTTTTCCCTTGTGTTCATGTAAGGTGCACGTTAATTTTCTATTACTACTTACTGTTAGTACGTATTATGGGGGTATTCATTTGAGCAGGTTTCTTTTTTGCGAAATCCTGCTCCATCACTATCAAGATTGCCTGTCAGCTGTGGCATATATTCTTGAAGCACTGGCCCTAAGGTCTCTTTGGCGACTTTTCTCCTATTCCTCCTTTTTTCCATGTTTTTCCAATGTGTTAAAGGCTTAGCCTCGAAACTAAAAGTGAATGGTACCAGGGAGTGGTCCGTCCATACCAGACGCAGAGGATCCTCCACTCTGAGGTTTTGATTATTTGTAAAAATTAAGTCCAACATATGGCCCGCTCTGTGGGTTGGTGAGGTTACAAGCTGAGTAAGGTTATGGCCACCTAATGTCGACGTTAGCTGGAAAGCCTGGGGGTAGCTTGGATCATCAACATGTAAGTTGAAATCTCCCAGGACTGTAAAATTGGCGTATTGTAATGACAACTGAGCAATAATATCACACAGTTCAGGCGTACAGCTGTTGGGAGAATAATAGACCCACAAAGGAAAAAGATGGTGAGAGCTTGACGCAAATGGTCAAGCCCTCAATGTTCCCAATTTGGCCCAGCCTGGCAATTTGACCTATAGTGCCAGGCAACAAAGGATGCTTGTTCTGGTCCAGTCTTATGTAATTCATACAGAAACTGTGGAGAGTCACCTTGGAGAGGGAGGTGGGGGGCCCTCAACTGTACCATCAGAAAGTGTATACTTCTGATCATGTCCCCTCACCTCTGGGAGACTTGCTGCCAGGCCACCCTGGTTTCACTGCAACTCTTCAAGTACTCTGCAGTGCACTCCATTCCTTGGTCAAGGAGAACTTATGACTGAAACAAAGTGGGGTGATTTGGATACCACTTCAATGATACAGATTCACTATTGAAGGAAGGGGTCTCCTAACTTTCCCATAGTGAGAACTACTTCTGATCACTAAAAATCATTGTGAGCTACTGTCTACTAAGGGATTTGATAAATGTACACATAGGTCAAATGACTTAAATACTGTCCCTAGAGTACCCGAGTCCTGCTACAGTCAGCATACAGCATTAATGGCTCTGTATCACAAAAGATTAACACTTGGGGTCTCTATGAATTTGGTTTGTCTCTATGCTCTTGTGACAGGGAAAGGGAAAAAGGAAAGAGAGAAAAATAGAAAAAGAGAGAGACACAGAGAATGTGAGAGAAAAAATAGAGGAAGAAAGAAGAGGAAGCGAGAAAGAGACAGAGAAAGGAAACAGTGGTAGAATTAGACAAGGACAAGAGAGAAAAAGAGGAAAATTAGAACTAGAGAATTTGAGAAAGACTAGGAAAGAAAGAGAGCAAAAAAGGGTAGAAACACTGAGGAAAAATACAAAGAGACAGTAGTAAAAGAAAGAAACAATATGAAGGAAGAAAGAAGGAACATTAAAGATGAAAAAAAGAAAGAAACAGTGAAAGAAATTAATCAATGGAGAGGGAGAAAGAAGGAAGGGGACAAAAGAGAAAAGAAAGAAAGGAAGAGAAAGAGAACGAAAATGAGAAAAGGATGGAAATTTAGGAATGGAAAGAAATTAGAGAAGGAAATAGGAAATGAGCAGAAAGAACGAGAGACATGGAGAACAGTACAGTAGCGGGGAACAAAAGGAGAAAAAGAAAGAAAAAACAATAAGTAAATACAACAATTAAAAAACAGAAAGACAAAGACAGAATAACAAAGCTGAAGAAAGAGGAAGAGAGAATCAGAAGATAAGAAAGAAAGAAAGGAAGAGCAGAAGAAAAGAAGAGAAAAAACAGTGAAAGAGCGAGATGGGATTAAAGAAAGGAAGTAGCGAAGAAGAGAAATCAAAAAAGAGAGGAGAAAGGAAAAATAAACAGAGAAAGCAGAAAGATAAAAAGGAGAGGAGAAAAGAGAAAGCAATTGTGTAAAAAATTAGTAAGATAAAGAGAATGAAGGAGAAAGAAATGGGGAAAGCAACAAATACATGATAAAAGTAATCAAGAAAAGAGAAAGCCATTAAAGCAACAAAATATTAAAAGCTAATCTGAAGAGATAAGAAAGAAAGAAGAAAACAAAATAAAAAAGACTTTTTCAGACGTGAGTAGACTGCATCATCCTGCACTGTCAGCTTTCGAGCCCTCATGGAAACAGGCACAGTGTTTTAAAAAGCTACCTAATGAAATGGGCAGTATTAGACCAGCCAGCCTTCGTAGTGGTCTTTGTCCCGACTTTTTGCTTTCCTCCTTCACTTTTTCTGACTTTGCTTTTGCTGGAATTAGGACTCTGCACTTTACCACTTCTAACCAACGCTAAAGTGCTTATGCTCTCTACTCTAAACATGGTAATATTGACTTAGCCCCAATTGCCACATTTGATTTACTCATAAGTCCCCAGTAAAGCAGCACTACATGTTCCGAGGGCCTGTAAATTAAATGCTAATAGTGGCCCTGCAGCACTGGTTATGGCACTTACTTAAGTAGGTTTTTAAACATGTCTCAGGCCTGCCAATTCAGAGCCTGTGTGTACAGTTTAGACTGCCATTTCATCCTCACCAAATAAACCTTTTTCAAGTCCCAAACCTTCCTTTTAATACATATGTCACCCCTAGGGTAGGCCCTAAGCATCCCAGAGGGCAGGGTCCAATGTATTTAAAAAGTTAGATGTGAACATTTAAGCTTTACATGTCCTGGTAGTGATAAACTCTTAATTTTGATTGTCACTACAGCAAGGCTAATAGCTGCCATAGAAACAACATTAGAAATACCTTATTACATTTTCTAAGTGTAATTTCCAAATGGGAAGACATAAGTGATTCATGTTTAGTGTCTCTGGAATCCTAATTTAAAATCTTAATTTATGGAGAGTCAAATTTAAAATTACAATTCTGAAAATGACACTTTTAGAAAGTTGGCATTTTCTTGCCATTTAGTGCCTGCAGCCTGTCTCGTCACCAGGGTGTGGTTGGCAGTTGGGTTTTGTGTAGTCCTGCTAGACAGCCACACACAATGGGAGCTTAGGTGTGTTTGTATGAGCCAGCACTTGCAGGAGCTAGGCACAACCTCACTTTCACCTGAATAGGCAGTATCCTGTCCCCACACAAATGTATGCATACCCCCTGTAGTTAGTCTGGAGCCAGGGCAGGGAAGGCAGGACAACTGTGTACTTCAATAGCATCTCTTTTGAAATCTCCACCACTTCAAAGGCACCACAGGGTATAAATACTGGACCTAAGACACCACTACTTCAGTACACTTCTGAACCTTTGGATACTCTGCCAGAAAGAAGAACCATTGTGCTGCTAAAGGACAGCCACTCTGCCTAACTGCACTCTACTGGACTGCTGCTTTTCTGATCTAATGTCTGCTGCCCTCTTGCCTGGGAGAGAAGGACTGGATCTGCATCTCTTGAACCCAGAAACGAGAGTGATTCCAAGGGCTAGTTAGCTGGCCTCCTGATCTAAAGTCTCAGGGACATAACAGGCTTCCAAACCCTGCACCTGGAGTCTTCCATCTGTGAGTCTAACCTGCCAAGTGGTGCCACCCTATTCCTGAAACCCTTGGAAGTGGGCCTAAGGTGCTTGCCAGTGGAACCGACGCACTTCTCTGCTGAGCAATGCATCCCCGAGCAGAACCGACACATCTCCTCGGCTGAGCGGCACATCCCCCAGCAGAACTAATGCATCAACACTGCTATGTGGATTGGACTTGTTGCAAAAGACTTGCATCGCCCTTGCATCCCGCATCTTGGGACCGGCGCATCGCCTTCGGAACCGCCACTGTGCAGGTCTTTCCCCTGTGCTAGTCCTTGTATCTCTTGCCAACAGCAGCCTCAACAATGCCGAAACTCTGCATTGCAGCTTCACCGCTAATCAGAATCGACGCGTTGTCTCAGCTGCCTATCGCATCCTCAACACCAGACTTCACATTGATGGGATCCTCGATGTCAATGCAACAGGACCTCACACCATAGCCTCTTCGCATCTCATAACTGACACATCACCTCGGCTGCATGACCCATCTTCAATGTGAATCTAAGCAATTCTCCGCAACGTGGATTTAAGGTACTCTGTTCAGTGGGCATGACTAGCTCCTAGTAGCTGTCCCATGCTCCATTGTGGTCAGCCTGAACATTTGACTTTGTCCTGGACCAGGATGACCAGATATCCCCAGTAGCGCTTTGTGATTTTTGGCGCAATTTCTCACTATAATCCTTAAAATTCAATAACCCCACTTCTACTCATTGGATTTGTGTTGTTTTGGTCTTGTTTTATTTCCGCTGTTGAGCCACCGCCACTGACCCCGTGTCTCCTCTGCCTGTGGGTGTTCGAGGCCACTGCCTGACTCACTGCTCGTGCCCGTTTTTTTGTGCCAGACCTGTCCGTGTCCTGGTATTGTGCTGTCATTCTTGTTATTGTCCTGGTATTTGTGCCTTCATCTTTGTTATTGTAATTGTCCTGGTATTGTGCCTTCATTTTTGTTATTGTCCTTGTATTTTGCCTTCAATTTTTTGTGCCTCTCTTCCTGCTTGCTGGTTGCTCTCATCCTGTTTGCGTGCCCAGTTTTCCCGCCCGCTGCTGCTGCCCACGTGGCCCCTCCTCCTCCCAGTTTTCCCACTCCCACCTCCCAACTGTGCTTCCCTCCCTCCCCCCTCCACTATTTAATGGTGGCCGCTGCACACAGCAGACGCACCACTGGCGCACCAAAGGCGTGCCAAAGGCAAGCCCGTCTGCGCCCGTCCACGACCCGACCACGACCAGCGCCAGGGACCCTGGATCTCCGACCTCCCACCGCTACGACAGAGCCGCCCTGCTCCCACTCAACACCAGAAGGAACAACAACTGCCAGCTGTCCATGCCAAACACCACCCATGGCCAGTTCTCCTGCCGTCACTGCGCCAAACCTTCACCACCCTCCGCACCCCCACACCCACCGCCCCCAAGTCAGACGCCGACAACACCAAAGCCCTGAAGTGCATCCTCCTCAACGTATGTTCCCTGCACAGACACGCCGTAGAGATCTGGAACCTCCTTGACACCCTCTCGCCAGACGTCGCCTTCTTCACAGAAACCTGGACAAACGCCTCCTCCGCCCCCGATATCGCGATCACCATTCCTGACGGATACAAGATCCAGAGGATGGACCTCCCCAACCTCCCAGGAGGAGGACTCGCCATTGCACGCAAGAGCTCCCTCCGACTCTCCACCTGCACCACGAGTGACTCCTTCTCGACCACCCAACACCTTCACTTCCAGATCCAGACCAGCCCTAGAAACACACTTCACAGCACCCTCGCCTACAGACCCCCCTGACCTCGCATCCCATTTGCCACCACCATCGCTGACCTCATCGCCCCTTACACCATCGCCTCCATGAACTACATACTCATCGGAGACCTGAACTTTTACCTCGATGACCCCAGCGACCCCAACTCTGCCACCCTCCCGGACAACCTTGCCAATGTCGGACTGAAACAGCTCTTCACCAGCCAAACCCACAAGGCACGACACACCCTTGACCCCATCCTCTCAAGCGGGAACAACATCAGCTTCAGCCACACCACGCAACTCCCATGGACGGACCACCACTGCGTACACTTCCTCGTCAACAAACCCACGCCACCCAAACCTACACCTCATCCTCCACGAAGAAACCGGAGCAAAGTCAAAGAGCAACAGCTGATCACCACCCTCAACCACGACACCCCTACCACCTTAACTGACGCCAACCTCGCAGCCAAAGAACTTTGATGGATCTTCAACTGCGCAGACAAGGTCGCACCCCTACATCACCCCGACAGACAGCACCCCAGGAAGGCCACCTGGTTCACCGCCAACCTCCAAGAATCCAGACTCACCTGCAGACATCTTGAGAAGAACTGGAGAAACAGCAAAACGTCAGAAGACCGCACCGCCTACAAGAACACCATGACAGAATACCACCAATGCATTAGATCCTCCAAAAGGACCTTCATTCAAAACAAGATCCTTGCCAACTCCAGCAACTCCAAAGAACTCTTCAGCGTCATCCAGGAATTCACCAAGCCTCCCAGCGAAACCACGGACATCACCCAAGCCCGGGACCTCTGCAACAAGCTCGGCTCCTACTTCCACCTGAAAATCAAGGGCCTCTACGACAACTTCAACGACCAGACACCCGACTCCGAAACCACCTCTCTCTCCAGGAATCCCAGCCTGCCCACCATCTCCTCCTGGACCCAAGTCACCACTGAAGACACCACTTCGACCATGAAAGGCATCCACTCAGGGGCACCCACAGACCCCTGCCCGCCGCACATCTTCCACAGAGCCGCCATGGCTACAGAACTACGATGCACCATCAACACCACCTTCAAGACCTGCATCTGTCCCGACAACTGGAAATGCGCAGAAGTCAGACCCCTGCTTAGGAAGCCCACAGCAGATCCCACGGATCTCAAGAACTACCGTCCCATCTCCCTCCTCCCCTTCGCAGCCAAAGTCACTGAGAAGACCGTCAATGCACAACTAACAAAATTCATCAAAGAAAACTCCATCCTCGACCCCTCCCAATCCAGATTCTGCAGCAACCACATCACCAAGACCGCCCTACTCGCCGCCACAGATGACATCTGCACCATCCTCGACCAAGGACACGCTGCAGCCCTGATCCTACTTGACCTCTCTGCAGCATTAAACAGCATCTCCCACTGCACACTCACCGCCAGACTCCGTGACGCCAGCATACAAGGAAACGCCCTCGACTGGATCTGCTCGTTCCTCATCGGCAGAACCCAAAGAATCAGACTACCACCCTTCCTCTCCGAACCCACGGAAATCAACTGCGGAGTACCCCATGGTTCGTTGCTCAGCCCCACGCTCTTCAACATCTACATGGCCCCCCTCACAGCCACCGTCAGACAGCACAGACTCAGCATACTATCCTACGCCGACGACACCCAGCTCATCCTCTCCCTCACCAAGGACCCCATCACCACCAGAATCGACTTCCAGGAAGGAATGAAGGACGTCGCTTCCTGGATGAGCAGCAGCTGCCTGAAGCTCAACTCGGAGAAGACGGAGGTCCTCGTCCTCGGACCCTCCCCATCTTCATGGGACATCACCTGGTGGCCACCACACTCGGCAGCCCCACTACCCCCACGGACCACGCTCAGAACCTCGGCATCGTACTCGACTCCTCCCTCTCCATGACCCGACAGGTCAACGCTGTCGTCTCCAGCTGTTTCAACACCCTCCGCATCCTCTGAAAGACCTTCAAATGGATCCCCCTGAATCAAGAAAGACTATCACTCACGTACTCATAACAAGCAGACTCAACTACAGACACGCCCTCTAAGCCGGGATCAACAAGTCTCTGCTCTGCAAGCTCCAGACCATACATAACACCGCAGCCAGACTCGTACTCAACATCCCCCGACAAGAACACATCACCCAACACCTACAAGACCTCCACTGGCTCCCCTTTGAGAAGAGAGTTACTTTCAAGATACTCACCCTCGCCTACAAATGCCTCCACAACACCGGACCCCAATACCTCAACAAAAGAATCTTCTTCCACCTACCCAAGAGAAACCTATGATCCACCGACCACGCATCCGCAGAGCAAGAACAGGCAGGAGAGCCTTCTCCTACATCGCGGCCAAGACCTGGAATGAGCTCCCGATCGACATCAGACGCGCCACTTCCCTAAACCTCTACAGGAAGACACTCAAGCCCTGGCTTTTCGACTGAACGGAGCTGCTTACCTACCACACCCCCCAGTGCCTTGAGACCCTCATGGGTGAGTAGTGCGCTTACAATTCCCCTGATTGATTGATTGATTGATTGAATGTTCAAAACGTGCAAATGTGGGAATGCGAGGTGTGTTCAAATCTTTCAGCTTAGCTAAACCAAGAGAGGAAGTCTGTTGCACTGTTGTATTCAGGAAAATCATTTGATGTGGTATGAGGCATGCTCTGAATAATGCCTCTTGTCCCTGAACCTGACAATCTCTTGTTTCCTATATAGACTTTGTGTCTATTGTGTCTTTCCAAAAGTCAAAACCCTATATAGACAGTTGGGAAATAAAGGAAGTAGAGTAAATCAGCTTGGTGTTTGTGAGCTTATTCTTCTTTGCAGGTGTAGGTGTCAAACCAAGAACAATATGCAAACTTTTGTGCAAATGTTTTTGAACTACCTTTCAATGGTTTTGGGCAGTATTCCCATTGGGTGTAGTTGTAAACAAGTGAGGAATCCCGGGAGGGAGAATGTGAGAGGGAAGAGCAACACCTACCTTCATTTGCCTATCGGTCACAGGAAGGAAGAAGCCGAGGAGAGAAACTAAAGAGGGACTTTCGTTGTCCCTCACTGACAGGAAAGCGGGTGTGACTGACACCATGGACCAATCGGAGGACGCCAGAGAAGAAGAAAAGCCAGTCACCAATCCAGGCGTCGGAGAAGATCGAGGGCATGTACAGGACAAGCCGGAAGATGCGCAGATCCAGCTGCAAGATGCGGAGATCGGGAAGCTGGTGTTGGTGTTGCAGGGAGATGCCGCGGAGGAGTGTCCTGAAGGCAAGGGTCCTGGCGAGAGCCAGGGAGCCTGGTGTGAGGAGTGCTGGTCACCCTCAGAGGAGAACACACTACCCGCCGCAACCTGGGAGAATTGGGGCAGACGCGGTACATAAGCGGGAGGAAGGGCAGAAAAAGGGCGCGATTCAGAGTTTTTTTGTTTTTTGTTTTCCCTCTCCTTTTGTTTTGTCTTTTTTTTTTGTCTTTCTTCTTTTCCCCACAACTCATGGGAAAGGGGTGGGCATAGGCCATTGTAAATTTGAACCATTTTTTTCTTTTCCTTTTTTGTGCCTCCGTCTTCACATGCTCACAGCCGTTCTTTAGACCGTGGTGACTGGTACAGGGGGAGAAACCAGTGCACCCAGTTCTTCTGTTTTCACAGGTGTACCTCAAACCGTGTCCCCTCAAGAGACTAACTAGGGAGTGTGCCTACTACTCTCTACCCAGTTCACCCTAAAAAACTCGACCATTTCAAGTCACTATGTAATACAGACCACGTCGTCTCCACTACGCCTCACTGTCTTTTGGGTTCGGTGAAGGGACCTATCCTGCATCAAACTGTAAAAGGGACTCATACTTACCACCACCTTTGCATTTCTTTCCTTTTCAGCCTCCGAGAGGTCCCCCACCTGAGGAAAGATGAGAATCGGTGACATCAACCTGTAAAGAGAAGAAGAAGGAGGAAGATGTAAAGACCCTGTTTAAAAGACTGTGAGACTCTAATCCGAAACAGTGTAGTATTCAACACTTCCGTCAAATAAATTTGTTCATCATTAAAAAACTTATACAGCCTCCTCGCTTCTATTTCTGCCCATCCCTCCCACAAAATAGCACGTGGGATACTAGCTGTGTGTAAAAAATGGGGCCCCAAATGTTGATAACAGAACATGTCGCCAAAGTTAGATTCATTATTAGAAAATGCAGCTGATTGCTTTAAATCTGAAAGCAAATTATGCAGTTTCAATGTCCCAATCATCAGAGAAAGTGCTAGAGGTGATTACATCATTTAAACAAATATGGAATTTGCTAAAGTTCTGTAGGACCATATAAATCATACAATACCATGTCCTATGTAATTCCTTCAGGCGCTGGAACCGCTATAATGTTCACCAGGGACAAGTCTCTTAGTTCACGGTATGATGATGCATGTGGTTTTAGAACCAAGTTCAAGTGTTGGACTGCAGAGCGTTCTGGGACATAGTGTCCATTCAGAAGTGTAAAAAATACAGTTACCAAACCAATACATAATACCAGGAGAAGTAATCCAATTGTAATCCATAGATGTTTACAGGGAACAACAAAGTAAGTCTTTTTCAGCCAAAGGTAGAAAGCATAAACTCGAAGCTAAAAAAGGAAGAGGCGGTGTCGGCAGCTCAGGTTCACTTGGATCTGATGAAAAAGCGTCATAGCCAGACACCGTCCGGTCTATTCTTGAACGGGGAGATGACTTGATCTGTGGCATGTTGACTTAGAATCATCTCATTTTCGTTGACAGCCTCTCTTTGGAAAGTGGAGTCTTCAGTCGTTATTGAAGCTTCCATCTGAACTTCCTGTACGGTAGTGAGAGGAGTGCGGTGGCTACCCAGGAGCCCACGTGGCCTACTGTTGAGAATCTGCCACATAGTGTGGTTTGATCAGATCAATTGAGACAAACTTTTTGTCTCGACGGCCAGCAAGAGGCGGAAGAAGGATAGATCGGGTTCCTTCTTGTCCACAACTTTCTCTCTGACCAGGTCCCCAATCTCCGGGACCCAAGCAGGTCTGGCTGTTCCTGTTTTCACTTCCCCAGTACTGGTGAGTTTTACTTGGATGTTGCTTTGTAAAGCTCTGTATTCTTTTAGGTTCTGTAAAACATCCAAACGATCATTGAGGCCAAACGGAGTTTCAGCCACCACTGTGCTGGCGCTATCGATGTCGGGTACCCACATTCATATCCCGGAACAGGAGCTCCTAAGGTGTACAACCCCCCCAGGGATTTTCTTGGCATGTTGTTTAGTGCCCTCTGGACCCCATATAGTTGATTGACCCAACTACCACCGAGCCTAAAATCCTTGCTGTTAAAGACTGCTTTAAGTCACTCCACCACCCAGTTTCCCTCAGGATGATAGGGGGAGGAGTACCGTAAGGCCACACCCAAACTTCCCATTGCTTCTTTGTAAGCCCAAGAGCTAGACACCGGGCCCTGATCGCAATGTTGTGTGCCAATTGCGTATGTCCCGATAAAGACTCGCAAACCCTTTATAACAGTTCGAGCATCAGCAGAGCACTGGGGCCAAACCCACAGGAATCTAGAGCATTAATCCACTGCCACCAAGATGTACTTGTAAGCCCCATCTGAGTGTAAGGGGCCGCAGTGATCCAAATAGACACATGCAAGAGGTTTGTTTGAGATCAAGAAAGGTGTTTGTGGTGGACATGCTACAGTTAAGCGCTTCATCTGCTGGCAGATGTCACATTTGAGGATAAAGTCGCTGGTCAGCTTTGTAAGACCTGGCCATCAATAGTGCTGCCTTAGTAGTGAAACTGTAGCAGTAATCCCTGCATGAGCTGAACACAGACCCTCTCGTGAAGCTGGTAATAATCCCAATCTGCGATCAGTATTTGGTATCACTCTTTCCCCCACTCCGTGAATTTGACCATTTGAAATGTTTTGTGCGTAGGAATACTTGAGTGGAAAACCTTTCAGCAGTGCTGAGCTGTTGTGTGTGGCATTGACAGCTATCATAGTCGCTCCATCCATTCTCGCACTAGAGCGAGTTATTGCAGCAATGGCAGGAGTACGAACTGTCACCTTGGTGGCTTCATCTGCCATTGAATTCCCTTCAACGTGAACGCCAACACATTGATGACTCAATGTATGAATAACATGAGCCTGTGGCAGGCCTTCTTTCAGCTTTGCCACTTGTTCCCAAAGCAACCTTTGGAATCCCTAAATCCATTCTGGCCCCAATAATGTAAATATTCGTTATAGGACTGGACGCAGTAAAATGAATCACACACTATGAGTGTGGGGAATTTGTGATCCGTATTTTGTAGTGCCAGTATTAGGGCTTTTACTTCCACCAGCTGCACCATACAGTCTCCTAGAGATGGTGTGTGTGTGTTTTCAGGAAGAAAATTTCCGTCCTTCATGCACCCTTTTACAATTGCGCATGACGCGAAACATTGCTGTTTCGTTCCTACAGCCGGCTGGGCAGATCCATTGGTATAAATGATACATTCATATCGATCTAGAGGCACTATCTCATTTGGCAGAGGATATTCATGTTCGTATTGCAGGAATGCTTGTGTTTGTAATGTAGAATCAAAGCTGTAATTTACATCTGTTGCAGTGACAGAGTTAGCCCATTGAGTCCATCGTGGATGCAGTGCTTTGGCATTTAAAATGCTTGCTTTTGTATGGCCCCCAAGGTTGGTACCGGGGTTATGACAATTTTGCATTTCCCTTGTGCTAGTGCTCTCTCTCACTACCGCAGTCTGTACTACTGTGAGTATTTTTTCAGTTGGTGCAAAACGCATGTCAACGTTCGTGTACAAATGTGATTCGTTTGCAATAAGTACCTTATTGCCTTCATTGAAAGTAATGTAGGTGTACCTGGTTGGTCCAGCGACTACTCAGATCACCAGGTTAATTGTGTTAACACGTGTGTGTAAATGTCTTGAAGCTAGCATGTCAGCTTTTACGGAACGTAAAATATCGGTATATTCCTGTGTCCAATGTTGAGCTGAAAAATCAGGTCTAATTAAGTCGTAGAAAGTTTCACCCTTTCTCCGTAATCCAAAATGTATGTCCTGCCAAATATTCAAGAATCCTAAAATCGATTGTAGTCCTTTTAGAGTGGTTGGAGAAGTGCACATTTTTCTAAAAAATTTGTTGCCAGGATTTTGCCTTCACTTGGCCACTCGTACCCTTAAAAATAGGACACTGAGGTGGGCAATTTTTGATTTTTTGAAATTGAATTTGTAACCCAGGAAACCTAAGAATTATGTGGTTCACTCTAGCCAAGTGTTCCATTAATTCATCGTCCGTCAGATAGATAACATCTACATAGGACAATGCCTCCTCGTCAAAATTTTGAAGTAACTCTGTCACCCTGGCAGAAAACAACCCTGGGCTGTTCTTATACCCCTGGGGTAATGAACTCAAATTGGCATTGAGAGCCTAGCGCTGAAAATGTGGTCAAATATCTGCTTCCAGGTGCTATGTTTTGGCTAAAATGTCCATTTGAGATGTCTAGTATAGTTTTGTATTTCTTCCTCACGATGTTATTCATTAGTGTGCCAATGTGTGCTTTCTGTACTGCAAATGTGAGTGTGGATGCATTTAAATATCTGTAATCCAAAACTAGATGATATGAATTCATTACAGGAAACAAGGGATTATTCATAGGTGAGGTGCAATTTTCTATTACGCCCTGGTACTCAAATGGATCTAAGATCTCCCTGACTTGTTTCTTTGCTTCATGTGTAATCGGGTATTGTCTCTGTGGTAGAGGAATTGATTTTAATGGGATTTCGTGATGAGGTGACTCATCATCCCACCCAACATGATTGCGGTAAAGTGCAGGAGCTAACGCTTACGCCCACTCTTGAGCGTATGAATTTTTAACTGATTCTGGTATGAGGTCGGAAAAAGCAGGTAAAATGACTTCTCCCATTTGGCAATCCATTATGCACTCAGGTAGCGAATCGTTTTCGGGCAAAAGAATGTCATACCATAGGTCAGAGCAAACACAAGGAGATGATGGACGGAGCGCTGAAACTTTTCAGACACTCAACCATGGGTCAGGTACTCCCAAAAGAGACCCTTCACTGTCCTGGGTATATCCCCCTCCATTTGGAGCGTTATTTTATATAAACGATGTGGGACACTTACCCTTGTATCAGGTGTTTCCACCGTGATATGCTCACTCCGCGCTACTACCCCCAGTAAGTCCATCAGGTTCTGGCGAGCTATGGTGACTTCGGCCGCGCTGTCCAGCATCGTCACTGCCCATTCCCCGTTGAGAAGCAAAGTCCTCAGTAGCCTGGGCATTTCTCATTTTAATCCCATCTACTTTTTTATTTTTAAATTGAGGTTTTGAAGTCTTTTGTTTATCTTCCTGAATAATGATGTAATTCGTAGTGCGATGTGTCTCCCTTTTTGGTTTGACTCGCTCTTCCGATCTGTGCTCTGACCGTCCGTCTCTTTTTGACCGTTTTTCGGATTGATCCTAAAAGGAACAAGAGGAACATGTATCAGTATCCTGATACCTATCAGGTTTTCTAATATTGTCACGGTTGCATAAATTATATCTCCGGGTGCTGTGTTCCTGTTGAGGAGACCCACCCAGTGACTGTGTTTTATTTTGTTTATTTTTTTATTTGTTATTCCATTTCTTCTTTGAAGAATCGGGTGCTTGCTTAGAGTCATCCTATTCAGAACTACTCTTAACTACTGGTGTCCCAGGTTTGGCTCCCAGATTATCTCTGCCTAAAGAGGCATATGTTTCTTCGATAATCTTAGGTAATTCATGCTCCTGATGTAAGGGAGTAAATTACCTCAGGCACTGGCATATAGCTCCCGCTGCTGACTCCCCTTTTATGTTACTCAACATAATAGTAGATACCTGGGCAAAATTGCCCATCAGTTTCATTCCAAGATCCAAGGAAGGCTCTGCCCCTTACTCATTTTGAATCTCTTTCAGTACATCTGGTATGACTGCTATTGAAGGGGCACCATGTGTTCTGGTGTATACAGCTGTGAAGACTGTACCCCAAGTGGCGCAGTCTTCTAAGTGGGGAGCCACCCCCATCGGCAAGCAAATTGTCAGTATTCTGTGTTTTTCCTGTGGGCCTGTATGAGGAAATACTGCTTCAAGCTCTGCTATTTTTTGAGCTATCCAGCACAGGATTTGCCCCCGGCTGGTGGGAACCTTTCCCATAATCGCATTTAGTGTTTGCGGGCTAATACCTGAGGAACTTTTAACAAATAGGGTCCGGAGTGAAACTCCAGAACCCCAAGAGTGTGGAGAGATCCTTTCAAGACTTAAAGAAAAGGGGATACAAACTCCCATTCAAATACTCTTAACTTAAATAGTATCCTCCCTTGTAACTAACACATAAGGAGAACAAGACAAATCTATACTCCACTGCTCTTAGAGGTGGGAAGAGTAGAAAGCCTCTTTTTTATATATAACCCTCACCCACTCTAGTAGTGGCATGCTTCATCATTGGGTTCACCCTGACTCCTACAGGTCAGGGTAGTCTCAACCATGTTCCAGAGAGCTCTTTTGAGAAGTCTTGGTTATTTTGGTGTTTTTTTTTACACATAATAAAATGTCCTCCTATATGGTCCAATGACCCTAATTAAAAAGTGCTTTTTAATTTGGGTCATAGTACCACACCATCCTGTTTGCCCCTTCCCATAGTTTTTAATTATTCCCACTCACCCCACAAATAAAGGGATACCTTGGGGTGAGCAAGGGATTTTTATTATAAGCGACGACTACCTGGACGACATAGCAGTCTACAGCTCCAGCTGGGAGGAACACTTGTTCCACCTCCAGGAGGTGATTCTGGCCCTGAAGAATGTGAGCCTCTCAAGGCCAGTAAGTGCCAAATAAGACCGGGTTCTGTGGTTTATCTGGGCCACATGGTGGGCATGGGCAAGGTGCAGCCCCTCCCGGCCAAGATTGAGACTATCATAGCCTGGCAACCCCCTAAAGCACAGACTGAAGAGAGGGCCTTCCTGGGCCTCACAGGATACCATAGGAAGTTTGTTAAGGGATATGGCACTATTGTTGCCCCTTAACAGAGCTGACTTCTAAGAAGCAGCCCAGACAGGTGATTTGAACAGAGGCCTGCCAGAAAGCCTTTGATACCCTCAAGGAGGCCATGTGTACAGCACTCATACTCAAGGCTCCTGACATCTACAAGCAGGTCATAGTGCAGACAGATGCTTGAAAGCATGGCTAAGGGTGGTCTTAGCACAGTTGAATTAGGAGGGCCTAGCCCAAACAGTAGCCTTCATTAGAAGGAGGCTACTTCCACAGGAACAGAGGTGGAGTGTGATTGAAAGGGATGTCTTTGTTGTGGTCTGGGCACTGAAGAGCTGAGATCATACCTGTTTGGGACTGACTTTCGGGTTCAGACAGACCACAGACCCCTCAGATGGCTCATGCAATGAGGGTGAAAATCCAAAACTGTTGAGGTGGTCCATCTCCCTACAGGGAATTGACTTTACGGTGGAACACCCTCCTGGGTCAGACCACACCAATGTTGCTGTTCTATCCAGGTTCTTTCACCTTAGTGAAAAGAACTCCCAAGGTGCTGGTTAGTTCTCTCCACTTTCAGCTAGGGGGGTCAAGTGTTAGACCTGCCAGCCTTGAGGAGGTCTTCCCCTTACTTTTTTCCTTATCCCTCCACTTTTTCTGACCTTGTTTATGCTGGTATTAGGACTCTGCTCACTTTACCACTGCTAAGTAGCGCTAAGGTTCTTGTGCTCTCCCCTCTAAACATGGTAATATTGACATATTCCCAATTGGCATATTTGATTAACTTATCAGTTTGTAGTAAAGTGACACTACATGTGCCTAGAGTCTGCAAAGTAAATGCTACTAGTGGGCCTTCAGCACTGGTTGCGCCACCCAATAAGTTGTCCTTCAAACATGTCTCAGGCCTGAATTGCAGACCCTTTATGTGCAGTTTAAACTGCCATATTAACCTGGGCAAATAAACCTTTTGCCAGGCCCAAACCTTCCTTTTTAATACATATACTTCTCCTCAGGGTAGGCCCTGGACAGCACAGAGAACAAGGTGTAATGTATTTAAAAGGTTGGACATGTACTTTTAAGTTTTGTATGTCCTGGTAGTGAAAAACACTTATATTCATTTTTCACTGATATCCCCCGTAGGGTAACATTGGGATTACCTTATTAGATTTTATAAGTGTAATTTCCAAATGGGAAGAGATAACTGATTCAAATTTGGTTTCTCCATATGGTGAAGTCGTATTTTAAATTACAATTCTGAAAATGACACTTTTAAAAATTGGCATTTCCTTGCCTTAGCCTTTTGGGTGCCTGCAGTCAGTCTCTAGTCACCTGACTGGGTATAGTTGGAAGTTGGGCTTTGCGTATTCCTCCTAGAAAGCCAAAAACAATGGGAGCGTAGTGTAATATTGATGAAATAATCTCCTCACGCGTAGTCAGGTAACACAGTAGGTTTAAAATGGGCCATTACTGGCAGGACGGGACAGAGGAGCTGGGCACGGCCTCACTTACATCTGAATAGGCTGTGTCCTGTCCCCACACAAAGGGCTGCATAACCTGTAGTTAATTTAGTGCCAGGACAAAGAAGGCAGGGCATCTGTGCACTTCAAAGTCATGTCTTTTGAAGTCTCCCACACTTCAAAGGCATCACTGGGTATAAATACTGGACCTCAGACAACACAACTTCAGTAGACTTCTGGACCTGTGGATACTCTGCCAGGAAGAGTATCCACAGGTCCTTTAAGTGTGCTGCTAAAGGACTGCCACTCTGCCGGAATGCACTCTGCTGGACCCCTGCTTTGCTGTGCTGATCTGCTACATGTTGCCCTTATGCCTCGGTGAGAAGGACTGAGCCTGCATCTCTTGATCTCAGAACCCAGAGTGACTCCAAGGGTTAAGTGGCTGGCCTCCTGATCCGAAGCACCAGGGACATTACAGACTTCCAACCCCTGCACCTGGACTCTGCCATCTGTGATTCTACCCTGCCAAGTGGTGTCACCCCAGTCCTGGACCCTTGGAAGTAGGCTTATGTGCTTGCCGGTGGAACTGACGCATATTCTCTTCTGAGTGAAGCATCCCTGAGCGGAACCGACGCATCGCCATTGCTGCGTGGATTGGACCCAAGACTCACATCGCTGCTGCAACCCACATCTTGGGAGCCACACATCACCTTCAGGCCGTACACTGCGCAACACTTTCCCTAGCTCAGGTCCTCGTATTTCTTGTCGATGGCAGCCCGACAATGACAGGAAAAATCCATATCACACCATCACCGCTCATCGGAATTGAAGCTGCGCCTCAGCTGCGCATCGCATCCCCAACACTGGACTTCGAATTGCAAGCCCCGTCGATGGGATCCTTGATGTTACGGCAAAAGGACCTCAGACAGCAGCCTCGCTGCATCTCGGAATCAATGCTTCACCTCGGCTACACGACGCGTCCTATATGCGGATCTACGCAACGCTCTGCAACCCAGATTTAAGGTACTCTGTTCAGGAGGCCTAACAGGGTCCCTGTAGCTGGCCCGTGCTTCATCTTGGTCAGCCCGAGCCTGTGACTTTGTCCTGGTCTGGCGCAACCAGATATGCCCAGTAGCGCTTTGTGCTTTTTGGCACTATTTCTCGCTATAAACTTTAAAATTCAATAACTCCAGCTCTACTCATTGGATGTTTGTTGTTATGATCTTATTTTATTTATTAAACTCAGATCTATTTTTCTAACCTGGTGTGGTATCTTTTTGTGTGGTATGTTCATTGTTTTACTGTTTGAAGTGTTGCACAAATACATTACACATTGCCTCTAAGTTAAGCCTGACTGCTATGTGCCAAGCTACCAGAGGGTGAGCATAGGTTAATTTAGGGTTTGACTATACCTTACCCTGACTAGGATAGCGGTTGCTGCTTGGCAATGGCTCACACCCCAGTCAACCAGTAACCCAATTTCTAACATTGCATCTCAAGCCTCCTGACAGGCAATAATCATGCACAAACTACTCAGAGGAAGCCTTAGAGCTACTAATAGCTTACAATCGACTTAGGGTCAAAGACTTAAGAACCAGGTTTGGTTGCAACTCTTTCTAATGCCATTCTCAGGCTGTTATTCAGACAAAGCCCTTATGCAAAGTGATGGCTCTCACAGCAGGCAGCAGTGTGGAGCATCCAAAACAGGGGCATACTGAAGTCTGAGGTCTCATCTCCTGGCTGTCACCAGTCTTCCTGTAGCTATAATCAGGGAAAGACAAAAAAGAAGACTGCTCCTAGAAGGTTCCTCACCATGAATAACTGAACAAGAGAAACTATAGCCCCACTCCTCACCCCTACTATCTGCAAAATGGCAGTGCTCAGGAATAACTGACAAACAGACATTGCCTAACAAGGTAATCATTGAATTTCTAAAGCTATCCCTATCCTCCCTCACTTCAGTGTCTGGGTCTACACTCTCCAGCTACATGCACTAAACACGTCCAATGCCTGGGGCAAGGATTCCTCATCCTCCCTCTTGTTCTTTCATAAAGCTGGGGGCATCAAAGATGGATCACACTGGCCCCAGTTCTCAGGGTCACACAACATACAGAGTCCTACTAATACATGTTTGTTACACACTCACTTCACATACATACAATCCACAAGCACACGTGTCAGCACAAGGTTCTGGGTTTCACATAAAAACAGAACTTTAAACAAAAGGAGCCAATAGGCTTGCCTCTGCTTAGCACAGAGAGAAAGGTCTGTCACACTATTGATTCAAAAAACATTTGTTTTCTGTGCTCACCACTTTATGTGATGCACCCATGGCAAGACTGTAGTCCATTACCCACTTTAAGGGCTGGTTTGGTATACTCTTCTTGGTTCTGTACCTCACTTTACCAGGGACAGTTCTAGGTCTCTGCGCACATACTTAGTTAGAGAGACACAAGGGCAACAATAAAAGCCAGTATACCAGTTTCACATACAGTTGGGCAGTCATGTCAGTTTACCATGTAGGGGACATTCCTGTCCCAATAGTGGTATTTTCTGTTGCAGCAGCACAACAGTTTCTTCAGAAAGAAAGGGATGTCTCATTTAATCATATATTGTGCTGAGCAAACCACAGGATTTAGACTGAATTACAGTCACAGATCATTTAGGAGCTGCCACTTAGCTTTGTTAGTACCTTAAATTACCTACTTAATTAGCTCTTATTGCATTGTGACGGTGGAAAAATATTCCCAGGTGGAATTCACTGATTTAAACAAGCACTCTGGTTAATGACAATTGGAATAAACAATGTGATCTGAACACTGTGAGCCCTATTCGCAAAGCTATTTATTAACTGTAGGTGTACGTTTATGCATTCCAGGAATTTATAAAAGGACATCAAGACACGTGTAAATGCATTTGCAACTAAGGAGTTCAACACCACAAGTACAGAGCAATCCACATAGTAAATCCCACTCATGGAGTGAGACGTGGGTCTAAAAAGTTGTAGATTGTGTGGTAGGCTTGTGAATGCCCACAAACATATTTGTTTGTTGGTGTTTACAAACTGAAATCTGAACATTTCCCACACTAGAAATCGTTAAAGAGCCTCTCCAGCCAAGAGCTGACGTAACCTCACTTCCAAGATGGGAAGGGGGACACTCACTGAATTATTGCTAGTCTAGAGGAGGGGCTTTTTCCCCAAATGAAAAAATAGAGAGCATAGGCACCCTTAAGTAAGTAATGCAAAAGGTGTAATAGTACACCTGGAAACCTGAGACTGGTGTAGGTTTTCCAGTCACACTATTATGTCTGCTTTGTGAATAGCAATAATGTGTAAAGGTACGTTCAGGCCCTATGTGAATGACAGTTAAAATAGCTGATGACTTTATGGGGGCTGACCTTTTATTCCACTCTTTGTGTATGGATTGTATAAGACCTGGAACTGAGCTAAAGTTGTCTGAAAATAGACCTTAACATGAGCAAAAGTGAGAAATAACTATGTTAATGAGTCCATTACTTACCAGTAAACTTAATTACTCCGATTAAGGTCGATTAAGGTCCTCATTGTCCGAGTCATTACAATAGAAGGCGAGCCGACCCCCAGACAAGTCTATATACATGCTAGCCTTTTTTCTATTTTAACTAAATAGTATAAAGACTCCTCCTTCCTCAATGCCTGCCAATAACAAGTTCAGACAAAAAGGTGTAAAACCAGAAGGGAGGGAGGACGGGTCAATGACTGGGATGAGGAGGACTGAATCGGGGTAGGGAAGTTTACCAGTAAGTAATGGATTCATTACCCCCTCATAGGACCTTCTCATCCCAGTCCTTACAATATGAGTCTTTTATAATAAAAAATAAAAATAAACATTTTACACTGTATTCTGAAATAAGTGAACATTTATTAAACCACAGATATTTCAATGCTGCTTTCACAACACCAAGAGCAAAGTTATCAGTAGGTAAATGCAAAAGATCAAGATGATAGTGATTAACAAAAGTATTATGAGATTGCCATATTGCTTCCCTGCAAACATATTTGATGGACACACCTGCTGCATCAGCACAGGAGGCAGAAACTGAGCTAGTGGAACACCCTTGGACCTGTGTCGGAGAGACTGCACCCAGAGATTTGCAAGCTTGACAAATGGCCCGCCGAACCCATCTGCTTACAGTTGAGGTAGCCACCTTCTTACCCACTTCCAAAGGAGACAAACAGGGAATTGACAAAGCAAAACTCCTTTGTAAATTGTAAATAAACTGTCAAAGCCCTCTTAACATCTAGGGGCTGATTAGGAAAGTCCGCCCGCCATCCCAGTGGAAACGGGACCGGCCGCCAGACATGCTGCAGTCCCGCACCCCTTATTAGGATGCGACCGCCACCCTGGCGGACGCATTCTGCATATTTGACATTGCGGCGGGTGCTGCTTACAGCAGCACCCGCCGCAATGCCAAATGAGCATGTTGTGCATTCCCATGCACAACGTGGCAGGCACCGCGTAGTGCCTGCCACCTTGTACATGGAACTGCAGGGGGGTACCATGGGTACCCCCAAGTGCACCCCCCATCCCCCCACCCTCCCTGGGGACCCGCAACGGGCCCCCAAAGCACATCTCCGCCAACCTTTCCATGGCTGCATCGCCGCCATGGAAAGGCCTTTTGAGATACACATCCTGATATGGATGGCGGTGCCTGCTAGGCACCGCCACCATATCAGGCCCCAATTCCACCCAACCGGCAATCGTTCCGATTGCCGGCCGGCGGAAAAGCAGTGGACGCACTTTGCGTCCGCCGCGCTCGCCCACCACCATTGTAATATGGCGGGGGTAAATCGGGTAGAGATGGCGGGCGGATCACCACCGCCTGGCTGGTGATGGCGATCCGCCCGCCATCATAATCACCCCCCTAGAGAGGAAAGAATATGAAGGACATCCCCCATTATGAAATACCAGAAGAATCACTTCCTGGCATAAATAAAATCTGGAAGACAGGAACAAATGTTGGATCCAGCTGTATAACAACTCTGTCAGGAAGGATTTGCCAATGTGGAAAAGACACCAACACTGCACCTAGCTCAATCAAATGCCAAGCCAATGTAATAACTAAAAGAAAAACTGCCTCAGCCGGCACCCACATCATGTGTGCCTCATTGAGATGTTCAAAGGGGGAAAATTTGTAAATCCTGGAGAACTATAAATATGTTCCAGAATGAACAATAACTGTGGTGACTGGTTTTTGCAGAAGAACACTCTTGAGTAAACACATAATCTATAGAGCAATGCCATTCAAGTCCCCTCTAGAACAGCGACAGGCCTTAATTGACACAAATTGAGCGGCCAAAGTAGCCGGAGCCAGATTGTTCAAAAACCCATTCTTCCAAAATTCAAGAATATGAATGGGATCTCCCCCAACCTTGCTATATCTTTAGCTGCACACAACATAACAAAAGTGCTTCAGTTCTTCTGATAGGAGAAAAGAGTAGACTGTTTACAGGAGAGTTGGATTTCTGCTGCCATATGGATAGGACAACCTTTTTACTCCAGTGCTAAACATTCAAGAACACAGCCGTCAACTTCAGCTGTGGAAGCTGACCCAATAGCAATGCTGGCAACTGGAGAGGTGATGAATGCATAGCAGTTTGACAAACCTGTCTTTGGACAACCTGAGTAGGAGAGGGAACCAAAGGCATCAGATCCAAAAGAGGGCAAACATAATCACCGATACCTTTTCCTCCCAAATCTTCTGAAGCAGCCTGGGGATAAAAGGAATCAGAGGGAATGCATACAGAAGACGTAGAGGCCTGGAAATCGAGAGCGCATCCACCATCCATGCCTGGTGACATTTCATTTCCGAACAAAAGATCAAAAGGACAGCATTGTGAGGAGAGGCAAAGAAATCTATCCACAGTTACCTGAACAGATGACAGATCTCTTGAAAGACAGGGTAAGAGGGGTGATAAAGAACTGAGGAGGGCAGGTTGTAGCTAAATCTGTCTGCATGAAAACTGAGGTCTCTGAATATGCACTGTCCTTATGGCAATCAGATTGTTCTCTGCCCAAGAACAGATCTGATGTGACAGCTTTTTGAGAAGAGGACTCCATGTCCCCCCTTGGTTATTCAGGTATCCAGGTGCTACCTGGTTGTCTGTGCAGATCACCAGATTTACCCCTGGGAACTGTGGCTGGAAAAATCTTACCATTTCCCAAACTGCAGCCAACTCTCTCCCACTGGAACAATGACCTCTGTCTACCATTGACCATTGTCCCTTCCCTTCCAACTTTCCCATGTTTGGCCCCAACCCCATAAACTGGCATCTGCTGTCAACAATAGTGGGGCAGGTAGCAGATACGGGACACCCTTTTCTAGATTGGGGGTGAGTAACCACCAAGTCAGTACTTTAACAAGTGTTGTAGGCATCAGGTTATGTCAGTCGTAGTTGGCAAAGGACAGATTCAAATGGGCCAACAGATGATTGACAAGCGGCTTTAGGTGTAACTGAGTCCATGACACCACTGAAGTTGCTGACGCCATAAAACCTTAAACCTTTAACAAAAATCTGGCCGGGGCTGATGACAGGGATAACAGTGCTCTCAAATTTGCTTTTAATGTCTCTATCCTGGGATGAGGCAGGTAGACTACTTCCTTCAGCGTGTCAGATATTGCTTCTATGAACTGCAGTCATTGAAGTGGGGTGAGATGATACTTTGACAAATTCAGTTTTAACCTCAGTTATTGAAGTAGAGCAATTTCTGCTCTCACCGCCACTTGTGCTGTTGGGAGAGAAGCACAAAGTAACCAATCATTAAGTTAGGGAAAGACCAAAATTCCTTGAACGTATAACACCGCCACCACTGTTGCCAATACCTTGGTGGTTGTATGATGGAACCATGCATGCAATTACAACGCAATTACAACGCAATCTAGGGTAAGATTCACTCCCCAAAATAGAGCTAACGAGGACCTGGGTGCATTATTGAGGGCTTTTTTAGGCCAGAATCAAAGAGGCAACGGGGGGGAGGTCAGAGAGGGAGAGGCAGGGGACATCAGAACCAGGAACAGACATGGCAGGTTCACTCGCCCAGGATAACATGCAGCAGGGGCAGGACACCCCTGTAAATAATATAGTGGTTAACCTCTCTGATTACCAACTATCCCCAGCTTAACTTTATGTCCTAAATAAAGGCTTGGACAGAAACTTTTTGGGTATCCAATCATTATTGAAACCCCTATCACAGTTTGCTGATTTCTTTTTAAGGGAAACTGTCATTAACCAACCGTCTTTTGTCCAGGATACTACTGATATCCTTAACATCCTGGACCCTCTGGAATATGATCCAGTGATCCAATTTTTGGTCACTATCGACATTAAATCCCTCTATACCAGCATTCCCCAAGATGCCACGCTGGTGGCAGCAGCGCGTGCACTTGTGGCTCGAAAGTGGTTCTATGACACACCCCCTTCCTTTGTCCTGAAGTGTGTGGAATTGGCATTAACACAAAACTTTTTGGGCTACCAGAACCAACTATACCTCCAGGTCTCTGGGACCTCGATGGGGCAACTTTTGCACCCAGTCTGGTGTGTATCTAGGTCGGTCAATTTGAGGAGAACTTTATACATCATGTCTCCAACCCTTTCCAACGGTATATATATCTCTTTGGAAGAGATTTATTGACAATGTGCTGTGCATTTGGACAGGTCCAGAGGACAGGCTACACGACTTTCTTGGGTGGTTAAATGAGGCTTATAGATGTCTACATTTTACATGGACAATCAACAGACAGGCAGTTGTCTATTTGGATTTGGACATTGTTGCTACAAATCAGAAACTTCATACCACTGTTCACCAAAAACTAACCGATAGGAACTCACTCCTGCATTACCAATCCTTCCACCCCAGGGTATTGCGGGACAATCTCCCCGTGGGTCAGTTTTTTAGATACCATATGAATTGCACTGATACAAGCATGTACACTGAACAATCAGAAAGTCTGTCAAAACGTCTTGCAAATAGAGCTTATCCAGCAAAAGTGATCAAAAGGGCACGTGAGAGAGCGCTGAATACTCCATGTGAAGCACTCTTGGAAAGAAACAAAAGATCTAATGATGCTTGTCTCCCAGTGGTAACTACATCTGACCCCCTGTCTACAAAAATCAGACAGATCATTAGGAAACATTGGTCTTTGTTGGATATTGGCCCTAAAAAAATGCCTCAACCTAGATTTGCATTTAAAAGGCCAACAAACTTGAGAGACCGGTTGGTCCACACCCATCAACTCCAACAGAAAAGTGACACAGAAATACCACCAGGACACTTCCCATGTGGGAATTGTACAGTAAAGTAAAAGTGAGAGTCCAGGAACATATCAGCACCCTCAAGGCAGGAAAGTTGACGACACGACTGGTCCGGCTTTATCAGGAAGCAAAACACCACTACAGGGATTTACAGTGGACAGTGTTGGAGAGAGTAAAGGGATACGCACATACTATTGAGGACGTGCTGGTCAGAAAAGAGGCGCACTGGATTTTTTCAGAAAAAGCAGACCAAATGGGCTTGAATGACACTATTGAATGGAATGGGGTGGGCAAGTAAGATCATACCCCCTTAGTGTTCTGCCATAGAATGTGACACATAGCAGGAACTATGGGCAATGTTGCAATGAATGAAACATCGGGTCTAACCTGTATATTTACACATATTCTATATAACTGTCCTGAATAGTATGAAATACTGGCGCTGGTGCAGAGAATTCAGAAAATATATGAGGCCAATAGGTGGGCCAAAACAATATGGAGTAGCTATATAGTCTTGCACTCACATCAGGCATACATGATATGATTGCATCTCCCCACTGTGTGATCTAGGGAATATCATGAAATGTAGACGATGTATTTTTATACTTATTGTGCAACAAAATTGATCACTGTAACATCTTGATAGTTGGATGCAGTATTGCAACACATCAGGCATACATGATATGATTACATCTCCTCGCTGTGCGATCTAGGGAATATCAATAAATGTAGACGATGTATTTGTATACATATAATATAACCAAATTGGTTGCTGCAACATGTGATTCAGGTACGTCTTGATAGTTGTATGCAGTATTGTTGCACATGCAGAGTATCAGGTCCAGCCGCTGCACTGTGTAGTGAACGTCAATTGCAGTGCAGACGGCCGATCCCTACTGAAAGATAGTGCCTGTGAAAGTAATGCTTTCGAAGTGAAGTGGCTTGTTAGCTAAAAAACGCCACCACTTCCATATGAGGAATCGGATTGGCCACTGGGTGCTTTCGATCCAGGCGAGAGGGAGGGTCTAGTGTCCTGATTCCGGGTCGCGGCACGTTTTCTTCACCGGGCGCAAAAGTCCTCTCGGCATCCAGAAAGTTGTTGAGCTCAGACCATCGGTTGAGCGGTGAGTGGGGAGCTGCGAGTCAGGGGGAATGGCATGACTCGCACTCCATTTTTAAATGCACAAGTGAAGCGCAGGGCCCTGGAACTAGAAAGCGGGTGAGCGAGACATCGGAAAGTTTCTGTGTTGCGCTGAGCACAGGTCATGTTGCAGCCTCGTAGCTAATGCTTCCAATTGCCTTCTAGAGATTCGAAGAAGGCATTAGGATATTAATAGGCAAATATGAGAAGTATGACTAATGTTGGTACTACTAATATTTCATGATGGCTAAATAATGCGTGTATGTATTCACAGGTTCACAAGTTGTGACTGTAATCTATCTGATGGGGAAAAGTCATTAAAATCCCCTTTCTCTGTTTCCCCCTCCATGTGAGTTGCTGGCAGGAGTCCACCTGGCAACCACTTGGTAATTATGGCACAAAATATGCACTCTTCTAAAAAAAAGTGTGGTTATGTCGACACAGAATAATAACTCATATGTGTGTTTTATGTCTTTGGCACAATCTTTCTTTTATGTTGTTTGTCAACCATCACAGATCATTTTAGAAGCATCAGTGAGGTGGAGATTGGTCCCCGAGCCCTGATGAAATTGCCATAAAACTTGCAGGGCAATGAAACATGTCGGCCGTTCCAATTAAGATGGTCTAAATATACTGTTCTTTTTAATGTGAGTGTGGACACTGTGGAAATTAAAGTATGCATGACAAAAAGTGAGCCACAACTCATTTTAGCTTAGAAAAGTTTTTCTTTTGCACTTTACGGAGTCCAGATGGCTGATGGATGATATGATCATCTACACCTTATTCTCCTTCACCTTTTTTCACACAATTTCAAGACTTGGGCAAAAAATGTCACTCTCCCCTTTTCTTTTTTTGTCATGAAAGTTACCGATGATGACAACGTGAGCAAACTGGTGAGTCCCAACCAGTAGCTCTATGGGTTGGGTGGTGCTCACGTGAGGTACTTTCTGGCTTCCCACACCTTTTTCTTTTCCTTTAATTGACGTGATCATGTGTGTGGTTGGTTGACAAACTTAAAACTTTTAGAAAAGAACACTTGGATATGGGCACAACTGATAAACAAGTGCAGCCTAACCTAGGAGTATACAAATATTCCCCCCCCTTTTTTTTTTTGTTGATATAACATATAAAGGTTGAAGTGTTCTATGTAATCAGGTCATTGGTGTATGGGTTGTATGATGGAATCATGCACGCAATTACAACGCATGCCTTTACAAAGCAGTCATTACCACAACTGCCTCTATACTATGCATGCCTTTACAATTGAAACGCCTTTACAATGCATGACTTTTTTTGACTAAATTGTAAGTATTTAGCAAGTAAGTATTATGCCTCTCTCTCTCGCTATATATATATATATATATATATATATATATATATATATATATGTATATATATATATATATATATATATGTATCTATATATATATATATATATATACAAATATATATATATATGGATACATCTATTACCTACTGGCGGTCACCAGTAGGTAGTTATAGTTAGAACCTAGTTTCCATAGGAAAAGCATTTTTTGATTTGCTAATAATTTTGGCGTCGTTTGAGGAATCTTCGCAAAATTCTCCAAACAAAAAGTCTATCCAGGTCAGCTCCTATCCTGAAAGTTTGGGGGTGATTCGTCAAGCGGGGGCTGAGAACAAAGGGGGTCCCAAAACGCGTTTTCTCCATGTTAATTTCCATAGGAAATTTTGAGACAGGCTACAGCTCGAACTGCTGAACAGAATTACCCCAAATTTTGCAAAAAGGTAGTGCTTGGTTCAGAAAGCGACCTTTTTTTAAATGGTGTAAATCCGTTCATTAGTTGCTGAGAAATTTTTTAAAAAAGACTCAAAAAATCAATTTCCCATAGGAAACTTTAGGCAAGGCTACAGCCCGAACTCCTGAACGGAATTACCCCAAATTTGGCAAAAAGGTAGTGATTGGTTCAGAAAGCGACCTTTTGTAAAATGGTGTAAATCCGTTCAGTAGTTGCTGAGAAAATAAAAAAATAAACATATCGATATCTATGGCCGAGGAGGGTTCGCGAACCCTCCCTACCACGAGCTTTATTCTAATTGGCTGTCAACACTCCAAACCAGGAAGTGTTGGCAGCCATCTTGTGACTCGGTAGAACCGAGTCACAAGAAAACAGAGAATTAAGCATGAAAAACAAGAAAAGGGGGCAGGGTAAAAACACCCTGACCCCCTAGGCCTGATCAGGGGGTCCCACAAGGACCCCCAGGGCCAAAAAAAGCATTTAAAATAAAAAAAAATCGTCCGAATTCGCGCTGGGTTCGCAAACCCAGACAAAAATCTTTTAAAAAACGAAGTCCGTGCTTCGTTATTTTATAAGCCCCCAGGTGGGCCAGGTCCCGGGGGCATGCAAAAAATGTATAGCGGGGGCACACGGGGGCCCCCGCAGCCCCGGGGACCGCCACCTCCCCAGGGCTTATTATAATGTATGCGGGGGGCACTACGGCCCCCCGCAGCCACGGGGTCCGCCACCTCCCTGGGGCTGTAAAAAAAAAGCGTGGGGTGTCCCAATCCCCCCACGCTGCCCCAAGGACTGCCACCTCCCCAGGGCTTTTATAATAAACCGCGGGGGGCTCGCGGCCCCCCCCGCAGCCCCGGGGACCGCCACCTCCCCGGGGCTCTACTTTAAAATAAAAATTCTGTGTGGGGGGGCTCGAGCCCCCCCACATGCCCCGGGCGTGTGCGGCTCCCGCCCTACCATAGCAAACTCTGCTTTGGATTTTGGAAGCGAGAGCAGGTAACCTGCTCTCGCTTCCAAAATCCAAAGCAGATTGCTTTTCCACATGGGGAGCTGCATGTCAGCAGCTCCCGTGTGGAAAAGCAATGCCGGCTCCCGCAGGAGGCGGGGAGCCGGCGGGACCGTGGGGGAATTGGGGACCACCCCACGGTCCCCAACGGAGAGGCCAGGCCCTGGGGGATGGGCTCCCCTGGGCCAGGAGTGGCCTGGGAGGGGGGCCACACGGCCCCCCTCCCCAATAAAATGCTGCTGGCTGCAGCACCGTCCGCAATGGTAAAAGGCAATACACAGCATTTCCCTGCACCACGTGGCAGGCACCACGCGGTGGCTGCCACTTGGTGCAGGGAACTGCAGGGGGGTACCATGGGTACCCCCCAAGTGCACCCCCACCACCTCCCCCCCAGGGGGCCCGCAACGGGCCCCCAAAGCCAATGCCCACCAGCCTTTCCATGGCGGCATCGCCACCATGGAAAGGCTTTAAAATACCCACATCCTAATATGGCTGACACCGCCACCATATCAGTGGCCCAGCTCCGCCCAGCCGGCAATCGTAACGATTGCTGACCAGTGGAAAAGCGGTGGACGGACTTTGCGTCCGCCGTGATACCCACCGCCATCATAATATGGCGGGGGTATTTCACGTTACGATGGCATAACGGTCGCCACCGCCAGCCCGGCGGTGGCGAACGTTACGCCATCGTAATGAGCCCCTTAGTGTTTTATGTGTTTGAAGTAGTGTTGGATAGAAGTAGAGTGTTATGTAGTGTTAGTTATGTGTTGTTTAATTATGTTATGTTGTATTTAATGTTGATATTAATGCTTGTGTGTTTTTACATGTTATTGTGGGAGGTATTTACAGGTTTTCTGTTTTGTGAACGGATCATGCTGACGACGCGTTTATTTTTTAAAAAAGGAAAATGTATTTTGTTTCATTAAAACAAGTACATTTTTTACATTTCCTTTTATTTTTCAGGTTTGTTGGAGCGTTTTTTTTTTAAAGCTAATTTTCGGGTTTTGAGGGTTTCATTATTGAGAGGATTGCGTCGTTGGAGCCTTTTTTCTACAGTTCTATTTTTGCAGGTTTTTGTAGCTAATTTTTGGGTTTTTGAGGGTTTTGTTATTGAGAGGGCTGCATTTGTTGGAGCCTTTTTCTACAGTTGTATTTTGGCATTTTTTTGGGGCTTTCTTTTCGAATGGATTCGTCTTTTGATTTATCTACTATGGATTTCTTCATTTTCTAGGACCGTCTACTGCAAAATAACTGTAAGTTATTTTTTATTATTCTGGGTGGGATATATTTTTGGTTACATTTGGTTTGTTTGTTTCTTTTTTTATCTTACTAATTATATTATGTCATATATTTATATGTACGTTTTTATTTTTTAAATGACATAATTATAATTATTAATTTATAAAACAGTAGAATTGTGTAGTTTAAATTTTTTTGTTTTTTTAAAATGCTTATGATGTTTAGTATTGTTTTTTGTTTATAGTATCGATTTAGCAATCATGTCTAGGTATTCTAGCCCTTTGGTGTTTGGAAATAGTCTAGTTTTATGTTGTAGGTATTCATACATTGTTTTTGTTTGTTTACTGAGTTTATGGCTGATTTTAGTTAGGGATTGCTCTACCCTTAGCTCTTGATAGCTCTGTTCTTTTTTATGACTTCTATTAGTTTGTGAAAGGTTTGTTTTCCTCTTCCTATGGTGGCTTGGAAGGCATTGTGCCATCCTTCCACCGCGTTATTAGTTTTACCTTTTTGAGGAAGAGTGCCATCATAGACGTTCCACCAGGGGATTAGGAACTTTGGTTGTCTACAGTGCCCTGACACCTATGTAGCCTTCTCACCCAAGTGTCTTCAAAGTAGTCTAGGAAGGGAGTTAGTTTTGTTTTGTTTGCTTGGTAGAAAGGGCCTTCAAGAAGTATGTTATAGTAGTTGGCTACTTCAGTTGACCAGGGCTAATAATTTTTTTTTTTAATTGTGCCCCCAATTGCAAAACGGAAGTGCCCCTGCACAAGGGGGGCCCGCAACGGGCCCCCAAAGTCAATTTCCACCAACCTTTCCATGGTGGGGGAACCGCCCTGAAAAGGCTGGCGGGATGCAGCATCTTGATGTGGCAGGCGCACCGTCTGCCACATCAAGATGCTGCATTCCGCCAGCTAGGCACCGGAACCATTCTAGGGATGCGGGCGGGTCCGACAGGCAATCATAATGATTGCCTCTGTCTGACCCGTGCTGGACGGGCTTTCCAAACGCCAGGAACACCGCCCGCCATCCTGATCTGTCGGGCGGAAAAAGGCCTTACGATGGCGGTGAACCCGCCAGTGGTGGGTTCACCGCCATCGTAAACAGGCGCTTAGTTTTATATTTTACTTTAATGTTGATTTTGTTCTTGTTTTTTTAAGTTAATCCTTGTTTTGAGTTATTTGGGTGGAGTTTTAGAGAAGTGTAATCTGTGAAACATAAACAAAAACGTATTCGTTTTAGTTAATTTGATTATTTCAATTATTTAGACTATTTTTATTTTGTTATAAAAAAATATACTTACTATTTTTAGTTGATGAAGTTTCTTTCATTGATGTTGTTGTTTTGTTGACTTCTGTAGAAGCTGTTAAAAGAAAAGTATTTGTTAGCTATGTTTTGTTTTTTTGTTAAATGTATTAGTTTTAAATCCTTTTATTTGTTGGTTAAGTCATATACTTACTGTGTTATATAATTTTTGTAATGTTGATTTTATTGTTGTTGTGGACGTAGATCTTTGTATTGAATTTTCTAGGTGGATTTTTAGTGAAGTTTAATCTGTGACATATAAAGGAAAACATGTTATAGTTTTAGTTAATTTTTTTTAAGCTAATTTTATTTATTTAGTTACAAAGTTTTGTTCTTACCTTTAATGAGAGATTTTCAGAAGTTGTCTGTGTAGTTTTTTTCATTCTGTTTTCTGTCTCGTAAAGGTTTGTTCTTTCTCCGTGTTTGTCCGTTATACAGTAAATTTTGTGTTAATTAATTGATTGATTTTATAGTGTTTATTTAATTAGTTAGAGTTTTCTATTGGTTTGTGTTGGTGTAGTTTAAATTTATTGGTCGAGCTTTTTTGAATTTTTTAGCAGATACCTTTTAATTTGTTTAAGATTTATTATGTTTATTTAATGTTTGTTTTTATTTTGTTTATTATTGATATTTTAATGTATATGTAGATAAATATGAGATATTTTTCTATATATGATATATATTTATGTTTGTTTATTTTTGGTTGGTTGTGATATTTTTTTTATGTTGTATTGTTTGTTTATTTATTTGTTTTGGGACTTTTAGTGTATTAGTTTTATTCAATGTTATTAATTTTGCAATGTTTTTAGTGTATGTTTAAAATGTTTAGAATAAGTTATTTTATTATATTATTGAAAATACTTTATTTTTATATTTAAATGTTACTTTCGGGATAGTTTATATGTATTTTATCGATTTTTGTGTTGTCGATATTTATATCGATGTTTTTCTTGTGTTTCATTTTATTTTAATGTTGTCGATATTTTTGTGTTCTTTATTTTTGTTGTCGATATTTTTGTCATCGAGACTTTTTTAAATGATATTTTTTAGCAATGTTTGTGTTATTTCTGTTTTGTGTATTGGGTGTCGATATTTTTATATACGATATTGTTGACTCGATATTTTGTAGTTCGATGTTATAGGAGTCGATGTTGTATCAGTCATCTAGAGCTTTTTTCCAAAGTTGCTCCAAAGTTCTCCAAAGTTCTAGAACTTCTTCCTGAAGTTCCTCTGGGGTTCCCAAAGTGTCCAAAACACAATCCAATGGTCTGGAATCTCCAAGATGGTCCTTGAAGGTTTGGGACTGCAGTTCCCACAATCTACTTGGACAAAACCCTTACAAACCCACTGGAAGTACTCCAGGCTGGGGAGCTCTGTTAACCTGTAGCTTGCAGGGAATCCGCTCTTTCTTCCTCTTGAAACCAGTTAGGTCCACAGGGCTGTAGTTTCACATTGTGCAGCAGGGGCAGTCAGTCAGAGTGCAGTGACTGGTGGGTGCAAATCAAACTTCCAGCATGGACTCTTCTTCTTCTGTTAGTTTCAAACAGCAGCTCTGAGAGGCTCTTCCCCTCTCAGATACTTATTCGGTGTTCTCTGGGGTCATGCAGGAGGGCACTCCTATCCAATGAGGTGCAGGGCACCACCCCAGAGCATGGCCACTTCCTCCAAAGTGTGGTATAATGGTCTCCCAAAAAGCACTATTTCTCCAAAATTGAATATGGCTGAAATCTCACCAGAGGAACAAGAACCAGTTAAACCAACCTCCAGTATGGCTCATTTACAGAGCTCTCCTCCCCCTGACATCTTCAAATTCCTTCTTTAAGCCTGCCATCTGGCTGGGTTCAGAGGGGACGGGGGTAGATGGACCTGGCCTTTTCTACTTGTGCCCTTCTTCCTTTGAAGCTCACGGTTTACAACCCATACCCCTGCTCTGGTATTCCTGTGTAGCAGAACCCACGCTGACCAGATAGCCTCTCTCCCTGGGTGCCACTTATAACTTCTTCAAAGCAGCCTGGCTAATCCTGGTAAGTCTTAAACAATCAGGGAAGAGGGCAAGGAAGCTGAATTTTGGATTACAGACATAAAAGTCTTAGAACATCTTTTTTGTATATTTTAAGATAAATTCAACAATAGCCTATTGTTGGATTCATCAATACCATTCTCCTAAGTTCTTGAATGAAATGAGTTCAACATTTTAAAACTTGTTTTTAACCTATATATTAACACTGGGAAAATTGTGAAGTGGGAAGGGTTTTTGGGTCCGAGGTGTTCCTACTGTAAACTCTATGGTGCAGATCTGATACATATGTTTGCAGGGTGCCCAGCTTCGGGAGGGCTAAAAATGGAAATTAGTGATTTTCTAGAGAATAAACTGGGTCTATAAAAATCATGGTATCCCAGCAACTTATTTTACTTGGGGTTCATTATGAAGTAGTCCCTAGTCACGCTCAGTCATTTATGTTTCTTGCAATGTCAGTATTGAGGCTGTGTCTAGCAACAGCGTGGCTGGACCATTCTCCTCACTCGTTTCATCAATGGTTGTCACGGTTGTTGGTCGCTTAACATACTGAAATTGCCATCTATGCCCGGAAAGCTAAATCTGCTAAAAAAAAAGGACTACAGTTTTGGGCCCCTATGATGGACTGGATTTCCTCTATGACAGAGGGGAATTAATTGGGGAATTATGGGATTGTTGTAATTTTAATTTGGTTATGATGGATGGCCCATTATTTATTTAAAGTATTTATAGGATTTTAGAAAGATAGGCACCAGAGTCACTTTATGTCATAATATTTGCACTATTTTGACATGAAATTGTCTACTGTTTTTATCTTTATGTGAATCATATATGAAAACTTATAAGCATTTTTTGCTGTTTATATGTATAAGGTATTATCATAAATTATCTACTTGGATTGGGAGGGTTAAAATGTTTTAATATACACTAAAAATAATAAAAGCAGTGCTGCAACACAGAGCTGCTTTTAAAATGACCTCTGGCTCTCAGCAGTGCACACATGCAAGTGCAGAAAGGGTTGTTGGCCTCTAAACTGCTATGCCCTATTATATACTAGGGACTTAAAGGTCGTTTTAATCCCCCTGCCCTTTTATATACTCAGGACTTATAGGGTAGGTCATGACAATCATAGGGGTACCCTAACACATAGTGTACCCTAATGTATGTGTGTGTTTCCACTGTGTTTTCACCATAGCACTGGCCCTGGGCCTGGTTAGGCAGAGCCCAGGGACAGTCAGTTACCACCAGTACCAGTCAGCAAAAAATGGGGGGTGCCTAGGGCACAAGATGCCTTTGCAACATACATATATTTAAAATGCATATTTTGTTTTAATTAAACATATATATATGCATATATAATAAAGTAAATCAATATTTTTATGTATATTTATATATATTTTCTTTTAACACACAACACTTACCCCAAACCCATCCTAAAGCTGAAAAATACCCTTGCCACCCAAAATCCCATACCCACCCTAAGCCCGAAAAATCCCCTTGCCACCCAAAAACCCAAACACTCCCTAAACTCTAAAAATCCCCTTGCCGCCCTAAAACCCATAACCACCCTACAGCATAAAAATACTGTTGCCACCCAAACACCATACCCTTCCTAAACCCTACAAATTCCATTGCCACCCAAAATCCCATACCCACCCTAAACTCTAAAAATTCCCTTGCCACCCAAAATCCCATACCCACCCTAACCCCTAAAAATACCCTTGCCACCCAAAAATCTGTATCCACCCTACATCCTCAAAATACCCTTGCTCCCCAAAACCCACACACAGCCTAAAGCCTAAAAATACCCTTGCCATCCAAAAACCCACACCCATCCTAATATCCTAATATATATATATATATGTATATCTAACAGCTTTCGACCTACCTGCAAAATACTTTCATTTTTTGTGGTAAAGGCATGTGTGGTAAAGGGATGCATGGTAAAGGCAACTGCGTGGTAAAGGCATATGCATGGCATATGCATCGGTAATGTGGCGGAGTCACTGCTGAAGAAAGAACCAATGCCTGGCCTGACATCAGCATAGCCATTTTTGACCAGTTCCTTGGGTGTTCTGTTCCTGGTTTAGGGTTTTATTGTCAAACACGTTTTCTCAACCTCAAGCCCAGCCTCGAAAGAGACATGAGTGCTCCTGAGGACCTTGAAAGTTCTGTTTGTGAAAAACAATGTCTTCCTTTGGAACAACTGGAAGGGCTCAAAAATTGCCTTCTTCGCAGACCTCTGGACCATATCTCTTTTAATTTGTCCCAAAACAATTTAGAACCCACAAAGAGAAGCTTATGCATCAAAGATTTTTGTGTAGTAGTTAACCGCCAAGCCTTCAGCCATAGAGATCTGCATCCTGCAATTGCTGCACCTGATGCTGATGAGAAAGCCCATAGGGTTTCAAAGGTAATGACCGATAGGAAATGCACCAATATTTCCATCTGGGCCAAGAAAGGAGTCAGATCACCTTGTTCCTGGAGACAATCAAATAGTTATTCAAATCTCTTTAATAAGACTTGCGAAGCATAAGCTGAGGTATGTGCTGGCACATATCCCAAAATTAAAAGCTGCATATGTCCTCTTCAAGCAGCTTTCACTTTTTTTTTTCCAAACAGGGTCAGATAAAGTGACCTCCTCCAACGACAGAGGGAAAGATGAAGCTATGGACACCAAAATCGATATAACGTTTGGAATCTGAATATACTGATCTTCAAATTGTGCAATTAGATACCTTTTATTAAAAATCAGTGGGATACACTGTTTATCAATATCTTTCCATTCTTTTGTTATTTTATCCTCAATGATATCATGCAGAGAAGGCTACCGACAACAGAGGTACTGTGTTAAGAATAAAACCCCTCCTCATGCAGGGTTTTTGGATCAAATCCAAGGACTTCAAATTAATGTGCCAACATCTCGGAAATTTCTTTTCCATGTTCATATTTTCCATTTTGTGAATTGTATTGATAATCATCAGTTTCACCCTTCTGCTTTTTGTCTGTGGCTCATTAATAGCAACTTCCATTGCCTTATTGATTAGATCCTGGAGGTAAGATCTAGAAATCTGTACTAGTTCATTTGCCCCCCAATTCCTGGACATATTTCCTTTTCTGTTTAGCTCCCCCCACCCGATGCAGAAGAATGGTCGTCCACACTCTCCATAGCAAACTCACGACAAAAAGCAGGAAGTAAACAGGGCTTAAGGCACCACTTCCTATTTATAGTTGTTTTCTAGCAACCAAATCTCAGAGAGCACGAGATTTGTCTGCATAAGAAATAATGTGCCACCTCCCCACCAGTAGCGGCCACTCATATTGCAAAGTGGTAGGGAGTGGGAACAAAAACAGAATAATAATGAAAATTGCACTTACCTGTTCGGACGGCCGTCGCCTTGCTCCCGACCCTTGCGTCCCGTCCAGGAACTGCTGCACACTTTGCAGGCTCTCAGCTCCTAATCTGAGCGCTGCTCACATGCTGGGAATCACATTCCCAGCATAAAAGCAGCGCTGGGATTGGTTTGACTGTCTTGTTTTGGCACTCCAACAGACTGGGAGCCTGAGTTGGTTTCTCCACCCAGCTGTGCAACACAGCTTGGGTGGAGAAATGCTAAGTGTGCATAACGGTTTGGCAGGCCCCAGAGGGCTGGCCAGACTGTCATGGCACTTGGCAGTGCCCACCACTACCCCCTCCTCCCTGGTGCTGCAGCATCAGTGTGGATGGCCACGCCCCTCCATTGGCTTGCAGTCGCAGCCTGCAGGACATTTCAACAACTCCCATGGTAAGTGGCAAAATAATGCAAATATAAATTACACAATAAAACTAGCACATCTCTTGCCTGTCATGGACAGGAAATTATGCAGGCGTAGAGGAGAGAGGGAGGATTCCTTACATTATTTAGTTAAAATAGAAAAAAAGACTAGCATGTAGATTGGCCTGTCTGGGGCAGGACCACCTCATATTGCAATGAATGGGACAAGGAGGTTCTATGACGGGGTAATATATGTTATTCTTTAATTTCCCCCATTGGACAGTTTATTGCATTCCAGTGTAAAATCAGCCTCAGTGTTTTCTGTCATAATCTTTCTTTAATCAGTTGCTGGACTCACCGTAGGTACAGTGGCATATTTTGTTCACTGCAGAAGCAACTCATCACCAGTGTCGGTAAGTACTATTTTGTTGACCCCAATTACTTCAATCACCATCCTTTCTATGCTCCTTAAGTGCCTAAACGTTACTGTCAATACATACATAAATGTTGTTGAAAAAAACTATTTAATAAAAATTAATTAGAAGGATCGTTTCTCTTTTCAACAATAACTTTGAATCTCACCCCATTTTCTCCAAAATTGTGTAAACTGTTTTTCACCATCCGCTTATTTAAAGATTATTAAATATTGTTAAGTCTCAGCATGAACACAACAGGTGTAATACTACACTAGTGTTGTTAGAATATCGTCTAACTTTGATATTGTGTCCTAAATGTCAACAACAAAAAGTATGCCCGATTGGGGATAATGGAAAGTCGTGTTTAAGACACGGTAGTTATACCGAACGATACTGCTGAATATTATATTCTGATGTATAACCCTTCCTGGAAATAGGCATCCATAATCCAAATGCCATAATACCTCTAAAATGTTTAAGGCAAGTGGTTAAACTAGATCATAAATGACTGCGAATGACTGATGGTATGAACACTACAATACATCTTCTGCATCCTTTCAGAACTTAAAAGCGAGTGAGTTCCTTCTTGAAAAGTCCTCCGATGCCAGCATTTAATGCTAATTTAAGTACAACCATTCGGAGCAAATTCAGGTTAAGTGACCCTCATAGTAAAAGAACAATTTTGCTCAAATGTATCGATTCATTTAGGACCGGCAATGCTGCAACGTGGCGTAAGAAAACTGAAGGTGACGTGCAGTTTTGTGCAATATTTCGAATTATAGGCCTTTTTTTTATTCTTAGGAGGCCACGATGTCATTCTAATTGTTTTAAAAGCAATCCTAACCGGACTTTTCAATCGATCACGTCAGAAATGTCATCACTTAAACGCAAAGGTCCATCCTATTACCAGCACTTTCATTTTCCTGTCAGAGGATCAGTCCTGCCTGTCAACCTTACTTTCCTCACCTCCATTGAAAACGTCTCTGGAAGGCTCTATTTCCAAATCCAAAACAATATTTGTTAGTGATTTGAACGCAAATCATTATTGGGCTGTTTGAACCATTAAAGCTTGTCAGAAGTTCCCATGAGCCTTTTCAAATTCCTGGCATTTAAAGGGACAATGCCAAAGCAAGACCACTATACATTTAAAAAAAGACAATATGTGGAATATAGCTGACTTTTTTCACATCCTAGGTCGTACCTAGATGCGAGTTTAAAAGCAAGAATAAAGAACAGTTGACGGTTTATTTATTCTGGGCGGATTGAAGTTACTCTATTCAGAATTAGTTTGTTTTTTGCGTATAGGAAGTGTGCAAATAACACTGCACTCACATGGTACTGGCAGATTACAAAACGCAGTCCAAGCCGATCCGTACACAGTGGGAATCAGACTGGTCACCTCATTTTGCACACTTGCAAATGCGGGGCATGACCCTGCAATTTGTAGTGCATCTTTTCAGAATCATTGGTATTCAAACGTGCTGTCGTTGGAAACCCCAAATCTTAAAGGCACTGTAGTTCACTATGTCACAAAGTTATGGCAAATCCTGAAAGGACATTAAAGAGAGTGTGCTGTACTTTATGGTACCGCTGGTTACACAGCATGTATGCTGCAAGAAAGTTGTAATTTATACTTTGCATATGGTTACACATACCCTTTTCAGACTTTGATGATACTACACTTTGCAACTGCGGTAGTGGTCACATGACACTTGTGCATTGCTTTGTGAGTTGCAAGATGCAATTTGTAAATTACAATGCTCATGTTTGCATTGCAATTTGGGACTCTGCTGGCTTTACAAGTTTTCAGTACTTCTGTGTAGGTCTTTGCCCTGTATATAAAAACCTTGGGACATATTTATGAAATTAGTGACGAAGGGCAGCGCAGCAAGGTGGTACAGGAATGCACCATTTTTATAAAATATTGCGTATTCTTGTCCTTTCCTCTTGTGCTGGCACCTTTTTAGCAGCCTATCACCAACACAGGTACCCTTGCACCATGGTGCAATGGTGCCTTTGTTGAATGCAGTATTGTTTTTGTGCAGGTGCACCTTCCTGCACAAAAACAATCCTGAGAGGCTCTTTCCTCTTTCTATGTGTGCTGCAGAAAGCAGTACCACACGTAGAAAGAGGAAAAAATGAGGAGAAGATATTTCCCCTTGTTACGCCTCTCCAGGGGAGGCATAAGATTTTGGTGCATTCCCAGGATTACAAGTCCTTGTAAATCTGGCAATGCATCAAAAACTATGGGAGTTGCATGGAATACCCACCACAACACCCATGGAGCGCATCCCTAGCGCAGATTAAGGCAACACAGCAATTTGTGGTGTGTTGTCTTTCTCCAGATTTTTGAAGCCATTCAATGCCACGGAAAGTGGCTTTGCGTGGCTTCATAAATCTGACTTAGAGGCTTGCATCACACATGTACTCATTTGTGTGGTGCAAACGTGACGTAAGCCTTACATAAATATGCCCCTTTTGTTTAAAAAGTATTCTTTATAAATTGAATTATTATATTTAAAATAATTATGTAATACACATTGAACTTGATGAGTTAATATGCTGTAACATTTTATTTTATTAGTTCTAGATTAAAATAAATATATACCAATATTTATTTTTATTTTACATTAACATTTTCAAACATTGTTTTGAAAAATAATGCACTTTATTGACTTTTCCTATACTTTCCAATAGAGAGCTATCCACATGGTGGCAGAGATCTCCTCCTGTGTGTGTAAAATTACTAGTTGTAACTTTACACGTTTAAATCCTGTTGTAGGAGGCTTCACTCCCTGAGTTGAGTGGGTGGAGAGATGGTGAATAACATAGAAATGTAGCAGAGCATTTATGTGCAGCTGTAAATATACACATGAGCTTCCTGGAATCCAGCTATGATGATTGATGTATGCGGCGCATAACTGGAAGCCCCCTCAAAAGCACTGAAAGCAGATTTGGGAGAGAATCACCGCGAGGAAGGAACGAGCCAGAAAGCAGTGGGTCGAAGGACGCCTGCAGTCGGGTGAGTCCCGTGCCTCAGAGTACGGTCTTTCCGAAAATAACAGTGATTGGGGAGAGGAGCCGGGGAGGTTACCCGGTGGGACATTGGTCCATAAAGATACACAAAGATTCTCAAGAGAATACATTACGGTGCCTAGATGTACGTGTACGTAAGTAAGCCACTATGGATACATGGCTACAAGAGCGAGAGGAGGCAGCAAACTCAGTGTTTGACGACAATATTAGCATTAATGTAAACCGTAAGGAAAAATCACAAACGGCAACTCCAGATGCAAGTGCCCAGGATTTAATGCGTAAATTGGAGAAATTGAAACGAGGAGAGGTTGCCAAATGGTGGGAAGTAAGGTCCCTGGAAAGATATTTGGAAGTCGGGAGGGTCCCACGAGGGCTGAGAATCTTGGTGGTACCAACATTCGAAAACCCTGACCCCGAGATGTTAAAAGAGTGGGCCGCAAATAACGCGGAATCATCCTGTAACATGATGAAGATACTTATTAAATAAGCGCAAAAGGACAGAGATAAGTTGTTGGATGAAATAAAGAAAATTGAATCCGAATTAACTCAAATGATAAAATCAGATGCCTTGGATAAATTTGAGTCGGAATTATTAGTTAAATTAAAAAAACAAGAACAAACTATTAGAGATAGAAAAGCTACAAAATTTCTACGAGACAAACTGGATTACCAGAGAGGACAGATTTATACCTTTGCCCGCCACTTCGATAATATCAGGAGACAGGGACTGTCTGGGAAAGCTGTGACTTGGAGAAAGCAAGGACCCCACAATAAAGAAAATGACAGTGCTTCTGAAAGAAGTTCGGTGGCAAGCTCTGATGTGGAGACTGGCTCCGAAGATGATGGCGCAGGTGCGGCCCAGAATATGGAAGAAATACCAACAGTAGTTGAGGAATTCCTTTTTTTAGGCATAGACAGATCACAGAGCAACAGAAAGAGGCCACAACAACAGAAAGGAAGAAATCACTGAGAAAGCGCAAAAACAGGAGAGGATGGAATGGAGCTAAGGTCTGGAACAAAAACAAAGGAAAGAAACAGTCGCAAATAAAGTGTAATCCAGCAATGGTGATAAATCTGACAAATTTGGTGTTATCCGAAGAAGAAAACAACATACTATCATTAGGATTGTCATACTGTAGGAAAACCAATTTCGACTACTGCCAAACACGCATAGATTTCTTCAAGTTTATAAGGAAACTAAAATTAAAAAAATTCTTTTCTCAAAAAATCAATCTAGAAATGTAGAAGAGACAACAGGAGAAATTTTAAATTTTGAGGTTGGAGATTTCCAAATGTTACAAGAGATCCATGAGTTAGAAATGGAATGTGAAGGACTGCAACCAGAAGGAATGTTGAGAGATACAATGGAAACCCTGGGAATTGATACATGCAAAGGAGTGAAAACGTCTTTTAAACCAACATCTACTTTTATTCCAAATGTGCCAAGAGATTTGATTGACTCGTTTTCAGAAGCCGTGATAAAAGATTTGAAGGATTTAGCAATAACATCAAATAAGAACTTCGAAAAGGAAACCACCTCTCAAGACAAAAAGTATATCAAAGTTATGGACAAGATAAAAAAGGATAAGAATATAGTGGTCCGAGAATCGGACAAAGGAGGAAATGTGGTCCTCTGGCCACTAACAATGTATAACAAAGAGGCAACATCACAACTCAGTGATAAAAATTGTTACATCAAGGTCCCTCACAGCAACTTGACGGAAATCAAAAACAAATTGCACAAAGAATTGGCACGTTGGAGGGGATTAGGCCTGTTATCTCAAGGAGAATATCTATTTTTGAAGATAGACAACCCGGTGACACCGATCTTATATCTAATCCTTAAAATTCATAAGAACAAAGATAATCCACCGGGGAGACCGATAATTTCCGCTATAGGAAGCTTCTTTGAGACAACCTCAACTTATTTGGATTACTTCTTACAGGATTTTGTTGTAAAACTTCCAGCTTATATACAAGACACTCGAGATTTTCTAAATAAGATTGAAACACTAATTTGGAAAGAAAGCTACTTGTTAATAACTTTGGATGTTACCTCGTTATACACGAGTATCGAGCATGAAGCAGGACTAAATGCTATGCGTCATTTTTGGACACACGTCACATTTCTTTGTATCAACATTCCAGAATGCTGATTGAGATGGGCAGAATGTGCCTAGAAAACAATTGTTTTTTATTTGGAAATGAGACGTACAGACAAGTTCGTGGTACGGCGATGGGCACCTGCTTCGCCCCCAGCTATGCTAATTTGCATATGGGCTGGTGGGAGGAGCAGGTGCTCAGGGCTGAACATGCACAGGAATGGAACGAAAATGTGGTAGTATGGAAAAGGTTTATAGACGACCTGTTTGTAGTGTGGGAGGGCTCAGAGGAGTCAGCAAAAGATTTTGTTAAGAAATTAAATAACAACTTACTGAACATCAAATTTACACACACTATAGACAGGACGTCAGTAACATTCTTAGACCTTGAAATCTATATAAAGAACAATACATTGCACACACGCACGTTCAGGAAGGCCACTGCAGGAAATTCTATCCTGCACGCCGATAGCTTTCACCCCATCAACCTTAAAATGAGTATTCCCTATGCGGAGCATCTCAGGATGAAAAGAAACTGTAGCAAGAGGCAGGCATTAGAGGAAGCTCAGGATAGTCTAACGCAAAGATTTGAGGAAAGGGGTTATAAAAAACAGGTCATGAATCAAGCATTACAAAAAGTTAGTAGCATCAAAAGAGAAGATTTGTTGTCACCTAAAAAAGAAAGAGCTGAAAATAAAAAACATGATAATGATGAAATAAGACTGATCACAGGATACAGTGCCTACCACACAAAAGTGAGAGATTGTGTGAGTAGGCACTGGCATCTGATAAGGAGTGACCCTATGCTCGGTGCAGTGGTTAAACGGAGACCGCAGGTAACCTTTAAAAGGGCAAAATCAATGAGACAGGAGTTGGTGGACAGCAGCCCGGAATTAATCAAATCGGGCAGCTGGTTAAAGGCGAATCCAGGTTTTTACAAATGCCAAAAGTGCAAAGCCTGTTCTATTGCCCAAAACACCAAGCAAATAAATTCTCCTTTCATGGTGAACCCTTGGAAAATCAGGTGTTTCTTAAACTGCCGAAGTGACCATGTGATTTATATTTTAAAATGTTCCTGTCCAAAGTTGTACATAGGAAGCACTATTCACATGGTTCACGTCCGTATTCTGCAACTTATGCGAACGATAAAAAAAAAATATAAAAAAAATAATGACAAGACATATCCGGTGGCTCGCCATGTGAATGAGGCACATAAAGGCAGGCTACAGGATCTGACCTATTTTGTTATAGATCAGATACCAAAAATGAGAAGAGGCGGAAACAGGGAGAAAAGATTGCGACAACTGGAATCTAAATACATAATGCTTTTTAACACCAGAATCCCGATGGGAATGAATACAGATGAGGATTTGCATGTACACCTGAGCCACTAGCAGTATCCATAGAGAAAGAAAATATGGCTATTTTTAACAAGTTCCGAGAATTCACAATTTGAAATTTTTGAATGATTAAATATTGCTGTGTAAAGATAATGAAAATAATGAGATTGAAATACAGAAAGGCAACAGATATCTATAGCAATTACAGTTCAGATACCAATAAGAGGAATTATGGGTATCAATTTGATTTAATGTCTGGTGTAGAGGGCACCAAACTAATAAACACCTGCAGATTTTCATGGAGAAAATTGGGTTCACATTAGATTCAATGATGAATTTAAGTTAATTCCGGTAAAAAGCACTTGTACTTTATTACTTGTTGCACTGAACTATCGATGTACTGTATTGAGAATATTTGCACATTGTAATTTTTGCACATTGCACTAGCACTTTAGAGTTTGACCATACATTGTTCTAATGTTACAACAAAATGTGATACCCCTTTGAGCATGATTAAGCATATAAATGAATGTGTTTTAGGATAAGAAAATCTGAGTTACCAACACATGGTGTATTTGTATTTGACCCAAACTGCAAAAGGCAATTGTTAATGGATAAAAATTCTCCTCAATAGAAAGAATATATTTTATAGAGGTTTTTTAAAATGATTGCAATATTTATAGAAATATATGAATTTTAATGTGTTTTTATAAAGATAATTGCACTTTATGCCTGTTGCCAATTTTGCATGCCGTAGCATCTCAAGGAACTTTAATAAGACGCTCAAACAAATTAAGGCACTTGCCAGGAAAAATATTGGCTGATCATAAAATGAAATTTATCGGGATATTCCAAAAAAACCAAGTAAATATAATCTTGAGCACTGCCAGAAATTCAGAGGGTTTTGTAAATGTAAAACATGAAGATGAAATGTTTTAAATTGTTTTGAATCTGTTACACGGCAAGTATTTCTTCTTTATTGAATTTAACACGGTGTGTGATGTAGTCTGTTTTCCATTGTATTGAAAACAGCAAACCACGTGATCGGATACTCATTGTTTTTAAATTGAAGGAATGGCAATGGCGTTATTGGTGTGAGCAAGCCTGTGGAAACAGGCGAAACGCGTTACCAGAATTAGACATCGAAATAAAAGAGAATCTTTTTAAACTACGACCAGAGTCCTTGTGTTGGCATCCAGGGAAATGGAAAACTGGAGTTGGTGTTCATGAGTAAATATATGTGTATATATATTTAACTTTGAGAATAGGCCCCTAGGTTTGATTTTACAGCACTAAAATGTTACTTTATTGAAAAACAACACATTTCAACCATGGTATGGTGTAAGTGAAAATGACATCTATAACACTCTTCTAACGATCAACCCATCCAACCACTTCAGCGACCCACTACCACCTCCAATCTTCAAAGAAATAAAAGCTGCCATTCTCCCACTATGGTCTAAGATTGGTAATGCCTCTCTATTTCAAGGCACTATCCCTGACTGCCTAAAAGTAGGGCAGGTTACCCCCATTCTGAAAAACCTAAGGAGACAGTTCAGACCTTATCAATTTCTGCCCTATCTCCAACATCCCCACTCTGGTGAAACCTCTAGACAAATGTGTGCAAACTCAACCCTGCACGCACATTGAGACCTTCCAACTCTTGGACCAACATCAAACTGTTTTTTGTCGAGGTCACAGCACCAAATCTGCACTCACTCACATCATGGATGACATATTAAAAATGCTAGACCATAATAAATCATGTCTTCTGATCCTACTTGACTTATCCTCTGCCTTCGATACTGTTAAACATGACAGCTTGTTATCTATTCTAGAACGAAGGATGGGGCTCTCAGGGCCTGTACTGCTATGGTTTACATCATTCCTACACAATAGAACCCAAAGAGTCAAGGTAAATCAATCCCTCTCTCAGCCCTCCGCTGTCAATATGGGGGTACCTCAGGGGTCCGCCCTTTCACCCATTCTCTTCAAATTATTTTTGGAACCACTTGCAAATGTTCTGAACACTGCAAACATTCTTTATCACATGTATGCAGATGACTCTCAACTGTATCTATAAATCTCATCCCCAGAAGACTTCATTTCCCTCAACTCTACCTTGTTGAACATGCAAAACTGGCTCTCTGATAACCACATTAAGTTCAACACTGTCAAAACGGAATTCCTCCTCATCGCTCCCCCGAACCACACTCCAAAGATCGACCTCTGGATGAAGCATCCAACAGCCTTCAACTGTACACCTCATATTATTGAGTCTGCTAAATCCCTTGAAGTCACTCTAGACAAACACCTGAATATGCAGAATCATATCAGCAATGCCACCAAGGGAGCTAATCACCAAATGAGTATACTAAGGAAACTCAAACCCTTCCTACAACATGATGACTTTAAACTGGCAGTCCAAGCTCTTGTATTGCCTAGACTAGACTATGGAGTCTCCACCCTTTGCGGTATTCCTAAATACAACACAGCCCCCTATGGGCCTCCCTTAATGCTGCGGCCAGACTGATAACTGGTACAAAAAGAAATTATCACATATCTCCAGCCCTAAAATCTTTAAAATGGCTTCCGTACGAAACAAGAATTCAGCTAAAGATTGCTTGCATGACTCATAAAGCCCTACATCTCAAGACCCCCATATATCTGGCTCAAAAGCTTGCATTATCAGGGGGATGCAGACCCTCATGAAGTGCAAGCTCATTACTACTTAAATCACATATTTTCCAAAAAAAGAGAACAAGCTACAGAGCCTGCTCGGGCATCACCCCGAAGATATGGAACTCTCTGCCACCGGAAGTCCATCGAATCTCATCTAACTCTTCATTCAAAAATGAAGTGAAAATAATACTAATGAATACGATTTTGAACTAAGACCCATTATGGTTTAATGTTTATCTATCTGCCTATTATTCCGATGTTCTGACTGACAACCACTCTGATGTGCAACCTTAACTCCAGCTTTAGCATGTTACTCCCATATATGTAATGAGTGTCTGTTCCTACTACTGTATCCTACATACCCTATAATGTGAAGCACTCTGATACCCTCTTGGGTCTTGTTCGCGCTTATACAAAACTTTATAAATAAGTAGGAGCAACATGGTCATTAAATCATAGATGGGATAATAATTACAAAGATCAGTGATGATGATGGGTGATTATTGGGACAATAGAATGAAAGGACTTTGCATATTATTTAGATAACATCTCTTTACAAATAATCATATTGCACACATCTCATTTTAGCTATACTTAGAATGTCAGGCACTGGGAGATAAAATGATTCATCTAAAACGAAAGGACCACGTAATGCTTTATCAAGTGCTGCAGCTGGGATTAGGACCCACATGCACTTTGTACAGACCTGTCACAAGTGCTAACTTCGACCTTGCTGAAACAATTATTTTTCACCCTTACCCATGTAACTAGTCAACAAGAATAGGTCAGACACTGTCACTTTTGCCAGCAGGTTGATTGACTTCAACGATTTTTATAGGCTCTTGGCACACACAACTCAAAGTTAAAGTCAGTAGTAAGGCAGTGGTAGATATCACTTGACCCTTCAAAGATATCTATACCCCACTTTACAGAAGCACTTCTGGCTCACTTACTAAGTGGTAAGGATTACTGGCTGTTACACATTGCTATCTCATGAAGTAAGCAGCAGGAGTTACTGCAGTGTTCACTTATAGGACCTCCTGTGCACCTATACTCCTCATGTGATCATCTATTGTGGGCACCATTAAATGCACCAGTGCTATTTCCCTGTAAATAATGTTTATATGTCCTATTCTTCTTCACTGATCAGAATTTCAGATTGGAATGAATTACTCCAAGGTAGGCACCTAGCTCTCTTAGTGCTAAAGTCACTTGTATATGAAGAAGTATTATTAATCTTGAAAACTGCATATATCTATCTGCCAGTGTTATCAGTTTTAATTTTCTGTGTAAACATTAGTGTGCTTTTAAAAAACGTTTGAAACTTTTTCTTAATAAAAACTTGGTGAAGTTTATGGACAGTGCAATTTTAGATGTGGCCCGAGGATATTGAACAGAAACATGCTTTAATCCATTCATTGCTCAAGAGTACACTGCAAGAACATTTTCAATAAAAATAACGTTATTATGTTGCACTTGCCAGCAGCGAAGCAGAATGTCTTTCGGTCAGTAGAAATACATATGTTTCTGGCTGTCTCTAAGTTATTAAAGGAAAGAGGACAATTCTGCATTAAGTTTTAGGTGTTAACAAATGCTGATTTTGATGGATAATCCTCCCTTCCTTTTATATAAAAATCTGGAAAGATATTCGCATGTTGTACATTTGCGTTATCGCTATAGACTGGTGATTCCGGAAACGCTGGAATAATCTCCAGAGCTTCCATACCTTTATTTGAAGAATGGATACACAAAGCATGTTCCTAGCTATGATACTGGCATAAAAACATTGTTTATTCTTAAAAAACTTGTATGGAGAAACAATGTTCCTCGCTGCTTTGCCACCACGTTACTGCTGTAAATATGACAAAAAATTATTAGATTGGGAAAATGCATGTGCTTTCTTCTCCTTGCAACATAGAATTGTGTTGTAATGTCAAAAATGTTGTGCCAATATCCCCATTCCATGAATGCATGCAGCCTACATAGAGAAAATGGTCCGGCTGGGGCGCTCTCCGCTGCGCCTTACCAATCACAACGCTGCCATTGCAGCGTTGTGCTTGGCTTAGGGGAGTGGAGGGAGGCTGCCGAGGCAAAACACGGCCAGGAGCAGCAGCAGGCAGGAGCTGAGGCGGCGGCGCTGCTGATCTGGAGGTCGAGCAGAGGAGGACACTGGATTCTGTTCGTAAAGGAGAGCGCGATTGACATTGGTTTATCAAAGGAGGTTGAAGGGTGAAGACATTGCATTGTGGTAGGGAGGAGGGAGAGACTGCAATCTGGGAAGAAGACAGCGAGACAATCATTTATGAAAGCAGTGGGGCACTGTTTCTCAAATGGATAAGGGGTGGCTGTGTATTTTGAGAGGAAGAAGGGGAAACACTGGGTTCTGAGATAAGTGCAGTTCCTGGGTTCCAGCGAAGAAAGGGGTATTTCATTCTGAGAGAGCGCGAAGGGAGGAGCATGCAGAGGAATCTGAGGCATTCTCCACAAACCTGCCTTCCTCTCAGAAACACTGGCCTGCCTCATATAAGAGGGAAACTGTGCAAACCCATGAGATACTCGTATGCAGTGAGGGTCTCACATTTGAGTACACTGCCATAACATACCACCCTCTCCCTGATGCACCGTTTGTCATTTCTCTTCTTGCTAGACGTCCTCTTCCATATGACGTAAGTTCAGGGGGGTGAGAATTGCAGTTACACCAGGTAAGTCACATGTGTTTGAATAATCCCTGCAGAATCTTGTTTGGGCTAAAGGACTTTGCAGGAATTACATGCTTCTTGCACTGGGCAAAAGGCTTCACATTCATTTACGAGGTGACACCAGGACAGTGGTGGTGTGGAGGCAGGAGAGAAACCAGGAAGCACGGTCTTATGACTGCTCCATTTTGCCATTGGTCAAGGGAGTCCAACAGGGCATGTGGCATGCAGTTTGTTAGCGCTGGATTCCCAGATGATCTGACTCAGAGGATGCATGGTCCCCTCAAGGGAGGTATATTCATATAGCAATCTAGTTCTGTGGTTATAGGGAATAAGCAGCTACCTACATCATTATCACATGAAATCTCTTTATTGATGTCATAACTACATTTTCACAATTGCCTTATTAACCTTCTTGCTGTCTCAAATTTGCTTGAAAATGCACCATTTTCCCACTCTTTTTTCAAAATTTTCACGGGGGAGAAGGCCCCCGAAGCCCCTTGTAGCAGTCGTGCTCACTCGCTACGCTAGCTCACCGTAGGTCTGTACCAAAAACTTTTACGCCTCACCACTTTCAAATGTCACCAGCCGCCACTGTCTTTAGGGCTGAGGGTGGATGTTACTGAGGTATCATAAAACTATATTTATCTTTCAAACTTCCTTATGTGAAAAGCCAATGACATTTCATATTTATCTAATGAGCGCAGATGTTGAAGATTACACTGTGCCACATGATAGTAGCAATCTTAATATTAACTATTTATAAGTATTGTGCCCAACAAAGTGGAGCCTCTCTTTCTGCTTTGTTAACAGCGAGGGTTTTGGAATCTAACAGAGTGAGTGGTACTGATTTTATCTTTCTGTGAAGGTTGAAAGACTGAGTAGTGATAATGCTGCACATTTTCCATCTCTCACAGGGATAAAAGGCATAGGTTAGATTTACTCTGCAGCGATCGTTGAACCAACTGAGCTGTCATGGCACTGTTGCTCTGCAGGGTGCATTGCGCTTCTTCTTCATGACTTATGTTGCGTCTGTAGTGTTTTTTAATCCTCCTATTAGAGCCTGTATTTTAGGCACGCCTGTTTTCGCAATGCTAAATTGGTAACACTTTGGTAGTTCTGAAAACTAGTGCACCATTTTTTCCAGCCCTACTAGCCTTCAGATCTTCTAGCTTAGCATTTGACTCTGTACCACAGCCCTACCTTGCTCAACGTACAGGTACCTACAAGAACCGGGGGCATTTAGAATGCACATCCAGAACACCCCAGCTTGCCACAATGTCTGCAGTTCAAGTAATGCCACTCAGACTCTTTATTGAGGTCATAACTAAACTTTCACAATTGCTTGATTAAATTCCTGCTTTCTCAAATTTGCTTGAAAATGCATAATTTGCCCACTTTTTCAAAATGTTCTTGGGGAGCCCCACCCGAAGCCCTCCTTTGGTGGATGGGCTCGCACGCAATACTCGCTCACCACAGGGCACTTATCCAACACTTTTACACCCACCACTTTCAAATGTCTCCAGCCGTTACTGATTTAAACATGCAACTTTTGGCAGACCTGTTGATATATTGAATATAGGAATGAGGATTGGGCTGCCATGTAGAAGTTTCACAACCAGGACCTGAGGGAAGCTAAACTTACACATACATATTTTTAGGTGCTTAATAATTGGTACTGGTGACCATACAAAATAAAGGAGGCCTGTCTGAGGACAGATGATAATCGATAGAAATGAAAGATGCCAGCCCTCAACCTCATTCATATCCTCTGGTCATGCATGCAGTTGAACATGTATTAGAGAGACATATGGCATACATTACATGATACTAGTGCATGTCCATTTCGGGAGACAGACAAAAGAGCCTTACTGTACAACGCCTCGGACACAGATGATGCCACTTTACACTGGTGACAGTGGGTCTTGACAGTGGTGAAAACCTGCATTTTACAACACTGGTGAACATAAACAATCCCCACACACCAAGAATGGTTGGTTGAAATATACAGACAATCCACATATTAGAGGAACATGTGCAGGCTTAAACACCAAACCCAATATTTGACTGTTTCTGGGACCCTTTTTTCCACTCTTGTGATTCTACAGACAAGGGCCATTGATTACTATGATAAGTGGGGTTTACTCCCTAATATGCAAGACACCCCCTCATCTCTTGGAGATGGGACAGGATAGGACTCTTTTTATATATATGGGAGGGCCTCACTTCTGTTAGAAACATTACGAGGAGGTGGAAACATAGTTATTCATGGTACACATGTTGCATGAATATGTGATGTGTTATAAAAAAACAAACATCTAACACACTGTTAGAAATTGGGTTACTGGTTGACTGGGGTGTGAACTCTGGTCAAGCAGCAACCACATTCCTAGTCAGGGTAAGGCACAACCAAACTCTTAATTAACCTGTGCTCAACCCCCTGGTAGCTTGGCACAGAGCAGTCAGGTGTAACTTAGAGGCAATATTTAAAGTATTGGTGCAACACTCCAAACAGTAAAACATTAAAAAACACCCAACAAAAAGTTCCCACACCAGGTTAGAAAAATAAAGTGTAATTTAATAAATTAAACAAGACCAACATGACAAAAATCCAATCGGAGCTGGAGTTACACATTTTTAAAGAATATGCTTCAATGTAACACCTAAAAGCATAAAGCGCCAATCACGGCTATCTGGTCGCACTGGACCATGTCAAACTCCAAATTTCAGACTGACCATGATGGAGCACGGGTCAGATACAGTCCCAGATATGTCCTGCTGAAGTTTTACCTTCTCAAGTTTTGTGCCAAGAGTCCCTTTCACGTCGGAAAGAGTCACAAGGAGAGCTTCGTGGGCGGTAGTCAGCATTGTGCGGAGAGCGGCAGGACGGGCAGGCTGGATCTTCAAGTTGGCGGTCCCCCATGGTCTGTTGATGCTGCTGTGTGTAGAGACTGGCTGACGGCAGCTCATGCTGAACATGCCAGTGGCACGGTTCTACTGCGATCTGGCCCGTTTGTGGACCCAAAGAGCCCAAAAGCTTGATTTTAAGAGCTTGAGAGCCACAAAGGAGGGTCCAGGACCTGAAATGCATCACTTGGGGGTCAGGAACATTCTGAAGATGGGTTGAGGACCTGTTGGTAAGCCTTTTATGTCCCTGAGGCTCAGATCAAGAGGCCAGCAGACTAGTCATGTTTTCCATAATGTCATATCCCCAAAATCCCCGTTTGACAGAGGGAGAATTGTCAGTAATGGTGGATGAAATCATAGGAGTAGAGCCACAATTGTTTGGAGCCCAAGTCCAAAATACACACCTATCTCTGAAAAGGAAAATGTGGGGCAGAATAGTTGACAGAGTGAATGCCGTAGATAACAATCTGCGCACACAGGCTTAAATTAGGAAGCGGTGCATTTCCTGGCCTCCAAACAGCACATACTGGATCAGAGGACTGGTTCTCCCAGGCCCCCATTACAACTTATGCCCTGGGAGGACAAGGTCTTGCAGATCATACATCCTTAAGGCTTTACAGAAATCCCTGGTGGAGTGGAGAGTGGTAAATTACACTTTTCAATGTGGCACTAAATACAACCCTCCTGTTTTCTTTGAAGTTAGCAGTTGTAAATGTGTCATGCATATTTAGTTTTTAACATACAAACCTAAATATCTCAGTAACATCTTCTTTGGCTTCTTTGTTTGAATGTATAGAGTTTCATTCAAGATAACAGTTTTCAATAGACATCACATTAAACATGATGTTATATTGCCTGTAAGTGTCTCAACTGCAAATACCATATATGTGTTTCCCATAGTAAATGCCTGTTCTCTTACTACTGCAGATTCATACAAGGTATGTTCAAGTTACAATTTTGCAAGAGCTGTGAATGTTTATTTGAAATAACTACAACTAACATGATGCCTTGCCATTTAATTTTGCTCAGTCTCCCCTTTTTCTTCAAATGTTCCCGTATGCTAAAGTTTCATTCATTCACCAATCTCTATTTAATGTTCTCTTTTGAAAATTGTTTGTGGTGAATTTGAGATCATGTCATTTTCTTGTCATGCAATTGAATTGACGTCATTAGTACTGCAAAACAATGTTTGTTGACCATAACAATTTATGCCATCTAAACTTTTATGCGGAATGCCAGTGGCATATCTGAAAACTGAACAGTGCACTGTTCATATGTGGACTAATGCTAAACATCTCTCTAAGTTTTTAAATGTCAGTTTTTAGCCTACCAAGCCTTGGAATGCTGAATTTAACATTTCTCCTCTCTACTGTGTTGTGTTGAATGAATGCTACATTTCAGGTATACTTACTAGTGCTTCTTTTTCATTTCCGGACATATTCTTACCTGTTTATTACTATACTTTTGTATGAAACATAAACTGTTTGTATACTAAAGGACTTTTATACTCAAAGGTTCAATCATGATATGCAATTCCTTTTCCCTTTTAGGTGTCTACATTACAGTTGCTCAAAACTCATTGGATGTGTAATCCACACATTTACTGAAACATTTTCTCTTACATTCCTGATAGGTCCAACTACCACAGCACGTGGCCAAACATCTGCCACTCCGGATCCCTCCACTCCAGCCCACAATCAAGCCTCCAGGAAGTCTCTGAAGCAGAAAGTTCAGAGGAACGGGACACACCTGGTCCATCAGGTCAGCCTGGACAGACCACTCCAGTGAGTATCACTCAGCCAACAGCTTCACCTCCGACTCCAGCTGTAACAACACCACAGCCTACAGATCCCTCCATTTCCTGTGGGCGAAGCACAAGAAGCACCATCTTGAGCCCCCCAGTCCTGGTTGGTGGTGAGACACCACCACCATCACCGTCAGTCCCATCAGGAACCAGTGGGATGGGGCACATTGTGTGCAGGCCACAGGTTAGTGGGGTGTGGGGTCTTGGGAGGGGCTCTGCAGGCTAGCATAGTGAGGCCACTGTGGTCAGTATCACCCAGGCCAACATCACCCATTTCTTGGGATCATTACAGCATCCCAAGAAATGATGGGCTAGGTCCTTTCTGGGGTGCAGGAGATGATGCAGTTGCAGAGGGAGCACAATGTTCAGATGCAGAATCTGAACTCCAATGTGAGATCCCAATCTGGAGTGCTGCAGGACATTTATACCCATCTGTGCAAGGCTTTTCCTGCACTATTTCCCCCTTTCTGTTAGCCAACTCCATCTGACCCTACTCAATCAGTTTCAGCCACAGAAAGGAAGGGCCTGCCACCAGAGGCAACACCTGCAGCCACCTCAGTCCCTGCAACTGTTGATCCACCACCACCCCCAGGCTCACACGTTCATCTGGACGAGCAGGAGAGGATGGCAAGACCCCCACCACCAGCAAGAAACTGCGATCCAAATTTCATCCAGTGTGTGCCTACCATTCACTCTGTGGAATATTTCAGCTGCAGGCTTCTGGGGTCTTGAAAATATCGGTGCCAGCAGAGTTTGTGGAACCATATACCTCTGAGCAGGTTAAATAGAGATGATCTGTACCTCCTCTGTCCCACTCTCCACACTGATGGCTTATCATCATCATCATCCCCACCATCCTCTCTTGCAAGGCTTTCAGGAACCTTCTTTTTCCCTTGTCTCTCAGTCTCAGTTGAGGTCTAATTCTTGTCCAGATCATCAGAAGGGAGGTTTGGATAAGATGGGGGACTACTTTTTCTTTTCTTTGCTGGAGACCATGAAGCTGATAGGGGAAGAGTAGTAATCTCAAAAATGTCTTGCTCATCAAGAACCGTAACGTCCTCTTCTGCCCCTTCGCCAGAAAGATCTGTTGCTGACTGTGGCTTTTGTTGTCCACTTTCCTGTGATGATTCAGTTTGTGGCCGAGACAATTGCATTTTAGATTTACTTCCCTCAATGGCTGCTGTCACTTCAGCACTGAGGCCTTAGGTCATGGTCTTAGGTTTCGGTGGTGGTGATGCCGTTGATGCAATAGTCTCATCCTCCTTCTGCCCACAGGAGGGTGCAGCAAGCATGTAACATTTACAGAAAAAGGATGAGGGCTTGATGCCAGTGATGTCAACTGGCTTTTTTTCATCTTCACTGGCTGAATTCTTGGCAGCAACCTCCTTCTTTGGGCTATCTTCTTAGGACTAGCAGTAAATCCTTACCACTAGGGGCAGAAGTACTTGGCAGTGGAGGCTTACGGTGTCCCCGTGAGCTGATTCCTTAAATGACCTTTCTCTATATCAGTACTGTGTTTGGCGTCTTCTTCAGCACCTGCAAGCAAAGCAACAAAAAATAGACAGTGACACATGGGCAAGCAGACAAATCTAGCAAATGTAGCAAAAATAAAGTCATAATCATCATACCAAATGCATAACATAGTGTACCAAAATGCATAAACTATTTTTTCACATGCCAACATCACACAGAAAAGGTTAGTTTGTGTCCCCCCAGAGCCATGCAACCCATACAGAAACAGTGGGTCAGGGAAAAAATATATTAAATGAATGCTGGTACCCCACCATGGCCCATGTTAACACAAGTGAGGCAGGGGAGGCACACCCAAAAAAATAATCAAATAATTGCTGATGGCCCGCCAGGACCCATTGAACTCCGTGGGAGGTGAGGGGAGGGAAGCAGTAATTATACATTAAATAATTGCTGGTACCCCACCAGGACTTTGGGGGCTCTATGCAAGGCGGAGGGGCAGGCAAATAAATAAAAACAAGACTGTACTGCAATCAGCCACATGCACATATATGTAAAAAAAGAAGAAAAACAAATAAGCATGATTATTCTAGGCCTCTTCTATCATTTTTCTTAGAAAATGGATTTTAAAAGTGAAATAAAAAGATTGAAGCACACACTGGCTGCACAAAGTGGTGGTAGCTAGCTCATTCTCCTCATGACCATTGAAGAAATAGGCATGGAAAATGAACACAAAATGGCCGCCAAACACACACACACAAACACAAACTCTCACACACACACATAGACACACACTTACAGACACACACTAACTTGCTCCACAAAATGGTGGCCACTGGATTGCCAGCAAAGAAGGAGGTCTAGAGAACAAATACAAAGTGGCCACTGTGAGCACACACACACACACACATTGGTTACACAAAGTGGCCACTGCTGCATGGCCAGCAAAGAAGAGGATCAGAGAACAAAAAACACATGGCAGTCTATAGCAAACACACTCACTTGCAAAAATTGAAAAAAATACACCCCCATCAGGGCCCCTGGGGACTCCAAGGTAGGCTGGTAAAAAACAATTGGAAAACATGAATAAAAATAACACTGTACTGCAATCAGCCACAAACACAAAGAAATATATCAGGAAAAAAGTAAACAGAAATGTCATAGTCCTCTTTTATCAATGTTCCTAGGAAATGGCTTTTAAAAGTGGAATATTAGGATTGAAGCACACACTGGCTGCACAAAATGGTGGAAACTAGCTCATCCACCACATGGCCAGTGAAGAAGGAGGCATGGAAACAAAAGACAAAGTGGCTACCAAACACACACACACTAACTGGCTCCACAAAATGGTGGTCACCGAATGACTAGCAAAGAGGTAGGCATAGAGAACAAAGACAAATTGGACACCATGTCCAGACACACACATGCACACATATATATATATATATATATATATATATATATATATATATATATATATATATATATATATATATATATATATATATATATATATATATATAACCTACTGGCGGTCGCCAGTAGGTAGTTATAGTTAGGATTTTGTTTCTATTCAAAAACATTTTTACTTTTGCCAATATCTTTGGCGCCGTTTGACAAGTCTTCGCGAAATTTTCAAAACTAATGGTTCGCTCAGGTCAGCTCCAGTCTTGGAAGTTTTGGGGTGATTTGTCAAGTGGGGGCTGAGAAAAAAGGGGGGTCTCAAAACGTGTTTTCTCTTTGTTAATTTCCATAGGAATTTTGGAACAGGCTACAGCTTGAACTGCTGAACAGAATTACACCAAATTTGCCAAAAAGGAAGCTCTTGGTTCAGAAAGCGCCCTTTTTTCTAAATGGTGTAAATCAGTTCAGTAGTTCCTGAGAAATTCAAAAAATAAAAATTTATATATCTGAGCACCGAGGAGGATTCGCAAACCCTCCCGAGCACGAGCTTCATTTTGATTGGCTGTCAACACTCCAAACCAGGAAGTGTTGGCAGCCATCTTGTGACTCGGTAAAACCGAGTCACAAGAAAACAGTAATAAAAAGGAAAAAAAACAAGAAAAGGGGGCAGGGTAGAAACACCCTGACCCCCTAGGCCAGCTCAGGGGGTCCCAAAAAAGCATTTTCTTTAAAAATCGGGCGTATTCACGCTGGGTTCGCGAATCCGGCCGAAATGTTTTTAAAAAAACGAAGCGCGGGCTCCCGCGCTTTGTGTCTTTGAGCCCCCAGGTGGGACAAGTCCCGGGGGCAATGAGAAAATTATATGCGGGGGCCAGCGGGGACCCTTGCAGCCCCAGGGACCGCCACCTCCCAGGGTTTTTTTTTATTATGCGTGGGGGGCTCGCGGCCCCCCGCAGCCCCGGGGACCGCTACCTTCCCAGGGCTGAACACCGAACATGTGCAGGAAAAACACAGGAGCACAACTTAGCCAAGAATTAAAATATACTCGGTTGCAGACGTCACATTGATGGTGACAAAAATTGCATATTAACTGTTAAATATTGCTCTTGTGCAACTCATCGGACAAAAAAGAGTAGCTAAGTAGCTTGCATTCCGGTTGCCACTGCCAAGCTGCATTCGTGATGTATGCTTTCCTCCGTTATTAGGCAGCAAAGAACATTCGGGCAGGGACTCAATTTCAGTGATGCAATAGCACGCTCTGGTGTTCGTTGTGAATACTCACAGTTACCGTAATATGTGGGTCATAGTAAATTCCGGTGAAACATTATTAATTTGGAGGGAATATTTTTATGTATAAAAGATATTAAGATAGAATAGTAAGATCTCGCGGCAAGGGATGAGTATTTCATGAATAGACTTGAACATCCAAAGGTGTGGGAAAGCTAACCGCAGTCCTTGGGCTGTTCCTAGCAAGCCAACTCCTTGTCGAATCTAACATAATTATGTGAGAGATTTACTTACAAATCTTCTATATCCAGTTGCTATTATTTTCCATGATTGTTGACAGTCCTCAAGAATGTATTAAAAAACGTGTCTTGGGTGAAAGGTTTAATCGCTTTGTACATCAAAGGAAACAAATTTATAGTCCAGGAGTGCTAGCATTACCGATCCTGATACAGCAAAACAACAAAATATTTTTCTGATGATTTTAATTGTTTGAAGCTAAATTCTTTCCCTGAATGTACATCACTGGAATAAGGCACAGTGCATCTCACTATAGGCTCAACTGTGTCATATAAAATGAGCAACATGAAAGGGGAAAAGAGGATTGCCTACAGAGCCGAGGATACTTCCTCCCTTTTTCATCTATCTATCCACAGAAAGTGTCCTAGAATCCAAAGCATAAAAATAGAAGAGTGGAACAAACCTAGAAATTATTTAGTTGTTTCTAAAGACACTCACCCCATCTATTAGTGGCATGGATCATCATCGGGTCTCATCCTGGTCCCTATAAACCAGGATGGTCCCAACCTAGGTGGAGGGAGCACTTTGAATATATATCTAGGGATATGGTCTAAACATAAAAATATATAAGGGCTACCCCTGTTTCCCTTTATCATGGGTCCCCCACGTGTGAATAAAAGAAGTGTTCTGTATGCTTATGGATACTATTGCCCATGTAATCCAATATTAGTTAATATGATTCCGCTGTAATGCTATCCACTAAGGGCCCCAGGTTACGTCAGGACACAAGGAAACCTCTTATGTTGTAAAAGTAGGATATTATGTGCGTAGTCTTACCAAGATGGCTGCTTCACCTGAGCTCCGCTGCTGCCGGGGAGCGGACGTTGCCTTCATCCTCTTCCTGGCCACCTTGGCCCCGAGACACAATGGGTAATATACTGGATCCTCTTATAAGGAGGAAAGCTACATCTTTGGATTATATATATATATGTGAACAAGGCCGCATGTCTGGCGGCCGAAACGCGTCTTTGAACAATGATGGTTAATTAATAAACACCTTGCCACTTCAACTGCTGTGGAGTCTGTGTCCTTGTGTAGTGCCGGTGTGACTGGACACTCTTGGATTTTCATGTGGATATATATATATATATATATATATATATATATATATATATATATATATATATATATATATATATATATATATATATATAATCAATCAATCAATCAGGGGTCTGTTAAAGCGCGACTACTCACCCGTAAGGGTCTCAAGGCGCTAGGGGTGGGGGGGTGCAGGTTCCATCCATCAAGGAGGGGTCTGTCGAAGAGCCAGGTTTTGAGGTTTCTTGCGAAGATGGGGAGCGATGTTGTCTGTCTGAGGTGGAGCGGAAGGGCGTTCCATGCTTTGGCCGTGAGGAAGGAGAAGGAGCGGCCTCCCGATCTGGTCTTTCTGGTGTGGGGGACCACAGCATAGGAGAGCTGGGCTGATCGTAGGGTCCTTTGGGGTGCGTGGAATTTGAGTCGGCTGTTCAGGTATGCTGGTCCGGTGCCGTGGAGGGCCTTGTGTGCGTGGGTGAGCATCTTGAAGGTGATTCTCGCCTCAACAGGGAGCCAGTGGAGTGTGCGCAGGTGCTGGGAGATGTGGCAGTGTTTTGGCAGGTTGAGGACCAGTCTTGCGGCGGCGTTCTGAATGTTCTGTAGCTTGCGGGGGAGGTTTTTGTTTATTCCGGCGTAGAGTGCGTTGCCGTAGTCGAGTCTGCTGGTGACCAGGGTGTGAGTGATGGTATTCGGTGTTCGAGGGGGATCCATTTGAAGGTCTTACGAAGGAGGCAGAGGGTGTGGAAGCAGGAAGACGAGACAGAGTTGATCTGGCGGTCCATTTTGAGCTCGGAGTCCAGGATGATTCCCAGGTTGCGTGCGTGGTCCGTGGGGGTTGGCGGGTTTCCAAGGGCGGGGGGCCACCAGGTGTCGCTCCAGGCATCGGGGTTTGGGCCCATGATGAGTACTTCTGTTTTGTTGGTGTTTAGTTGTAGGCAGCTGTTTTTCATCCATTTGGCGACGGCTTCCATGCCTTCTCGAAAGTTGCGTCTGGCGGTGTTTGGCTCGTTGGATAGGGAGAGGATGAGCTGGGTGTCGTCTGCGTATGACACAATGTTGAGTCCATAGGTTCTGACGATGGGGGCGAGTGGAGCCATGTAGACGTTGAAGAGCGTCGGGCTGAGGGAGGAGCCCTGAGGGACTCCGCAGGTGGTAGGTGTGGGGTCCGAGAGGAAAGGGGGGAGTCTGACCCGCTGCGTCCTGCCAGAGAGGAAGGAGCGGATCCAGTCGAGGGCCTTGTCCTGGATTCCTGCGTCGTAGAGTCTGCGTATTAGGGTGCGGTGGGAGACTGTGTCGAACGCGGCTGATAGGTCGAGGAGGATGAGGGCTACTGTTTCTCCTTTGTCCAGTAGGGTGCGGATGTCGTCTGTTGCGGCGAGGAGGGCGGTTTCCGTACTGTGGTTTTTTCTGAAGCCGGATTGGGAGGAGTCGAGGATGTTGTGTTCTTCAATGAATGTGGCGAGCTGGCTGTTGATGGCTTTCTCGATGACTTTCGCTGGGAACGGGAGCAGGGAGATGGGTCTGTAGTTTTTGAGGTCGGTGGGGTCCGCTGAGGGTTTCTTTAGGAGGGCGTTGACCTCGGCGTGTTTCCAGTCGTCGGGGAACAAGGCGGTCGCCAGGGAGCGGTTGATGGTGTGGCGGAGCATGGGTGCGATGGTGTCGGCGGCTCTGTTGAAGATGTGGTGGGGGCAGGGGTCCGTGGGGGCCCCTGAGTGGATTGACTTCATTGTCTTCAGTGTGTCTTCGGTGGTGAGGGCTGTACAGTCGTCAATTGCTGGTTTCCGGGTGTTGGGGGTGGTTGGTGAGGGTTCAGTGTGTTGGTTGTCTTCGTCGAAGTTGTCGTAGATGCTCTTGATTTTGTGGTGGAAAAAGGTGCTGAGTTTGTCGCAGAGGTCTTGTGAGGGAGGGATGTCGGTAGACTCGCTAGTGGGTTGGGCGAACTCCTTGATGATGCTGAAGAGTTCCTTGCTGTTGTGCGCGTGGGTGGAGATTCTGTCTTCAATCGCTTTTTTCCTCGTTTCTCTGATGAGTTGATGGTGGGCGTTGGTGGCAGCTCTGAAGTTGTCGTGGGCTTCTGTGGATTTGGTGTTCCTCCAGGCCTTTTCGAGGCGGCGGCATGGGCTTCTGGACTCTCGAAGTTCGGTGGTAAACCATCTGGCATTCTTGGCGCGAGTATTGTTGTTGTTCTTGAGGGGGGCTATGGTGTTGGTGCTGTCCGAGATCCATCTATGCAGGGTTTGGGCTGCGGTGTTGGGGTCGTCGTTTTCTGCGATGGTTGGGGTGGAGTTGTTGAGTGAGGAGGTGAGCTGGTCGTCGGTGATTTTGGTCCAGTTTCTTTGTGGAAGCAGGTGCTGGTGTCTGTGGATGGTGGGTGTTCTGAAGGTGAAGTGGACGCAACGATGGTCGGTCCATGAGAGTTCGGTGGTATGGCTGAAGGTGATGGAGTTTCCTGTAGTGAAGAGGGGGTCGAGGGTGTGTCCTGCTGAGTGCGTGGGCTCAGTCACGATCTGGCGCAGTCCAATGTTGTGGAGGTTGTCCAGGAGGGATGTGGTGTTGGTGTCCAGTTGGTTGTCGAGGTGGAAGTTGAGGTCTCCCAGCAGGGTGTAGTTGGTGGATGCGATGGCCTGCGGGGAGATAATGTCCGTGATGGAGTTGGCGAAGGGTCTGCGGGGTCCAGGGGGTCGGTAGATGAGGGTTCCTCAGAGGGTGGCGGTGGGCCTGGCCAGTATCTTGAAGTGAAGGTGTTCCATCAGTTCTGTGGGCTCGTCAGGGAGTGTGCTCAGGCGGAGGCTGGATTTGTGGATGATGGCGATTCCTCCTCCTGGGCGGGTGGGGCGGTCCTTCCTGGAGATCTTGTATCCTTGGGGGATGGCGATGTCCGGTCCCGAGGTGGTGTTGGTCCAGGTTCCGGTGAAGAACGCTACGTCCGGGGTGGTGCTGTCGAGGAGGTCCCAGATTTCTGTGGCGTGTTTGTGGAGGGATCGGACGTCAAGGAGGGTCTTCGGTTCCGTTGTGTTCTTGTGGGCGGGTTGTGCTGGATCCGTGTTCTTGGCGGTGCTGCAGGTGTGCCGGCAGCGGTGACAGCTGAAGGGTCCGTGGGAGTCGGCTGGTGATGCTAGCTTGCAGTTGTTGTTGCGGCCTGTGTTGAGTACGTGGAGTGCTGCTGGGTCGTAGCGTTGGCGGGGCAGAGGTCCAGGGTTCCTGGCGCTGGTCGCGGTCGGGTCGCGGACGGGCGCAGACGGGCTTGCCTTTGGTGCGCCTTTGGCGCGCCAGCGTCGCGCCCGGGGAGGGCCGCGGACCCCCGCGCTAGGGGTCGGGGAGGGCTGGACAGCTGGGAGGCGGGAGCGGGGAGGGGAGCTGGATTGGGCCGGTCGCGCTGGGGGGGAGGGGCCGCGGGGGCAGCAGCGGCGGGGAAAGGTAAAGGGAGGAAATAAGGGATAAAGAAAAAGGGAAATTAGGCAGAAATAAGGCACAAAAGAGCAGAGATGCAGAAAGGTGAAAGATAAAAGAGGGTAGAAAAACGAGTGAAAACTAGTGAAAGGGCAGAGCGAGAGGAAGGGAAAATGAGCAGAAATAAGGCACAAAAGAGCAGAGATGCAGAAAAGTGCAGACAGGTGAAAGATAAAAGAGTGTAGAAAAACGAGTGAAAACAAGTGAAAGGGCAGAGCGAGAGGAAGGGAAAATGAGCAGAAATAAGGCACAAAAGAGCAGAGATGCAGAAAAGTGCAGAAAGGTGAAAGATAAAAAAGGGTAGAAAAACGAGTGAAAGAGCAGAGTTAGAGGCAGGAGACAGAGGTCCACTGGACCACCAGGGATGAGGCGCAGGGAAACCTGCGGGTGGAGGAGGGCCTCGATCACCAACACTCGAGAGTGCAGGGGCAGGCCTCACTTAATGGTGGAGCTGCGAGGGAGGGAGAGCAATTTCACTGACAATGAGTCAGTGGTCTTGCTCGCCTGTCCCCGCAGTGGCCGCCATTAAGTAGGGGCCGGGAGGGCTGGACAGCTGGGAGGCGGGAGCGGGAGGGAGCTGGATTGGGCCGGTCGCGCTGGGGGGAGGGGCCGCGGGGGCAGCAGCGGCGGGGAAATGTAAAGGGAGGAGATAAGGGATAAAGAAAAAAGGGAAAATAGGCAGAAATAAGGCACAAAAGAGCAGAGATGCAGAAAGGTGAAAGATAAAAGAGGGTAGAAAAATGAGTGAAAACTAGCGAGAGGAAGGGAAAATGAGCAGAAATAAGACACAAAAGAGCAGAGATGCAGAAAAGTGCAGACAGGTGAAAGATAAAAGAGGGTAGAAAAACAAGTGAAAACAAGTGAAAGGGCAGAGCGAGAGGAAGGGAAAATCAGCAGAAATAAGGCACAAAAGAGCAGAGATGCAGAAAAGTGCAGAAAGGTGAAAGATAAAAAAGGGTAGAAAAACGAGTGAAAGAGCAGAGTTAGAGGAAGGAGACAGAGGTCTACTGGACCACCAGGGATGAGGCGCAGGGAAACCTGCGGGTGGAGGAGGGCCTCGATCACCAACACTCGAGAGTGCAGGGGCAGGGGCAGGCCTCACTTAATGGTGGAGCTGCGAGAGTGGGAGAGCAATTTCACTGACAATGAGTCAGTGGTCTTGCTCGCCTGTCCCCGCAGTGGCCGCCATTAAGTAGGGGTCGGGGAGCGCTGGACAGCTGGGAGGCGGGAGCGGGAGGGGAGCTGGATTGGGCCGGTCGCGCTGGGGGGGAGGGGCCGCGGGGGCAGCAGCGGCGGGGAAATGTAAAGGGAGGAGATAAGGGATAAAGAAAAAAGGGAAAATAGGCAGAAATAAGGCACAAAAGAGCAGAGATGCAGAAAGGTGAAAGATAAAAGAGGGTAGAAAAACGAGTGAAAACTAGTGAAAGGGCAGAGCGAGAGGAAGGGAAAATGAGCAGAAATAAGGCACAAAAGAGCAGAGATGCAGAAAAGTGCAGACAGGTGAAAGATAAAAGAGGGTAGAAAAACGAGTGAAAACAAGTGAAAGGGCAGAGCGAGAGGAAGGGAAAATCAGCAGAAATAAGGCACAAAAGAGCAGAGATGCAGAAAAGTGCAGAAAGGTGAAAGATAAAAAGGGTAGAAAAACGAGTGAAAGAGCAGAGTTAGAGGAAGGAGACAGAGGTCCACTGGACCACCAGGGATGAGGCGCAGGGAAACCTGCGAGGTGGAGGAGGGCCTCGATCACCAACACTCGAGAGTGCAGGGGCAGGGGCACGCCTCACTTAATGGTGGAGCTGCGAGAGTGGGAGAGCAATTTCACTGACAATGAGTCAGTGGTCTTGCTCGCCTGTCCCCGCAGTGGCCGCCATTAAGTAGGGGTCGGGGAGGGCTGGACAGCTGGGAGGCGGGAGCGGGGAGGGGGGCTGGATTGGGCCGGTCGCGCTGGGGGGGAGGGGCCGCGGGGGCAGCAGCGGCGGTGAAAGGTAAAGGGAGGAAATAAGGGATAAAGAAAAAAGGGAAAATAGGCAGAAATAAGGCGCAAAAGAGCAGAGATGCAGAAAGGTGAAAGATAAAAGAGGGTAGAAAAACGAGTGAAAACTAGTGAAAGGGCAGAGCGAGAGGAAGGGAAAATGAGCAGAAATAAGGCACAAAAGAGCAGAGATGCAGAAAAGTGCAGACAGGTGAAAGATAAAAGAGGGTAGAAAAATGAGTGAAAACAAGTGAAAGGGCAGAGCGAGAGGAAGGGAAAATGAGCAGAAATAAGGCACAAAAGAGCAGAGATGCAGAAAAGTGCAGAAAGGTGAAAGATAAAAAAGGGTAGAAAAACGAGTGAAAGAGCAGAGTTAGAGGAAGGAGACAGAGGTCCACTGGACCACCAGGGATGAGGCGCAGGGAAACCTGGGGGTGGAGGAGGGCCTTGATCACCAACAATCGAGAGTGCAGGGGCAGGCCTCACTTAATGGTGGAGCTGCGAGGGTGGGAGAGCAATTTCACTGACAATGAGTGGTATACATATATATTACCTGCTGGTGGTCGCCAGTAGGTAGTTATAGTTAGGACCTTGTTTCTATTCAAAAAGCTTTTTTTCTTTTGCCAATATCTTTGGCGCCGTTTGACGAATCTTTGTGAAATTTTCAAAACTAATAATTCGCTCAGGTCAGCTCCAGTCTTGAAAGTTTCGGGGTGATTTGTCAAGTGGGGGCCGAGAAAAAATGGGGGTCCCAAAACGCGTTTTCTCCATGTTAATTTCCATAGAAACTTTAGACAAACCTACAGCCAGAACTGCTGAATGGAATTACACAAAATTTGGCAAAAAGGTAGGTCTTGGTTCAAAAAGCATGCTTTTTTTTAAAATGGTGTAAATTCGTTCAGTAGTTCCTGAGAAATTCAAAAAATAAACATATCGATATCTGTGGGCCAACGAGGATTCGCGAACCCTCCAGAGCATGAGCTTGATTCTGATTGGCTGTCAACACTCCAAAACAGGAAGTGTTGGCAGCCATCTTGAAGAAGGGTAAAAACAAGAAAATGGGGCAGGGTAGAAACACCCTGACCCCCTAGGCCTGCTCAGGACGTCCCACAAGGATCCCCAGGGCCAAAAAAAGCATTTAAAAAAAATTAAATTGGTCGAATTCACGCTGGGTGAGCGAATCCGGACGAAAAATTTTAAAAAAATGAAGTGGGGGCTCCTGCGCCACGTTTCTTTGAGCCCCCGGGTGGGCCAGGTCCCGGGGACAATGATAAAATTATATGCGGGTCCATGAGGGCCCCCGCAGCCCCGGGGAATGCCACCTCCCCGGGGCTTTATTTATTATGCGCGGAGGGCTCGCGGCCCCCCTCGCAGCCCCGGGGACCGCCACATCCCCAGGGCTCCAATTAAATTATAGAAGTGTGGGGGGACTTCTGCCGCGGGGACCACCACCTCCCTGGGGAACAAATTATGTTAATATGGGGGTCCGTTATGGACCCCCAGCCCCAGGGACCACCACCTCCCCGGGGCTATGTCAATGTTGGGCTGGCTCCTGCAATGTCCCGGGGTGCCCACCCCCGGGACATTGCCATTTGCTATGGCAAGGCGGGAGCATGGCTCTGCTCTGCTTCCTTCTGCACCTCTCTTGCTTCTTTCTGCACCCCTCTTGCCCCTTTCTGCACCCCTCTTCACTCTTTCTGCACCTCTCTTGCTTCTTTCTGCACCCCTCGTGCCTCTTTCTGTACCCCTCTTCCCTCTTTTTGCACCTCTCTTGCCTCTTTCTGCACCTCTGTTGCTTCTTTCTGCACCACTCGTGCTTCTTTCTGCACCCCTCTTGCCTCTTTCTGCACCACTCTTGCCTCTTTCTGCACCTCTTTTGCTTCTTTCTGCACCTCTCTTGCCACTTTCTCCACCCCTGTTCTCCCTGTTTGCATCTCTGTTGCTTCTTTCTGCCCTTCTCTTGCCTCTTTTTCCACCCCGCATCCCTCTTTCTGCACCTCTGTTGCTTGTTTCTGCATTTCTCTTGGTTCTTTCTGCACCTCTGTCCCTTCTTTCTGCACTTCTTTTGTTTTTTTCTGCACCTCTGTTGTTTCTTTCTGCACTTCTCTTGCTTCTTTCTACACCTCTCTTGCTTCTTTCTGCACCCCACTTGCCTTTTTCTGCACCTCTCTTGCCTCTTTCTGCACCCATCTAGCCTCTTTCTGTATCTCTTTTGCTTGTTTCTGCTCTTCTGTTGCCTCTTTCTGCACCCCTCTTGCCACTTTCTCCACCACTGTTCCCCCTTTTTGCATCTCTGTTGCTTCTTTCTGCACTTCTCTTGCCTCTTTTTCCACCCCTCATCCCTCTTTCTGTACCTCTGTGCTTGTTTCTGCACTTCTCTTGCTTCTTTCTGCACCTCTGTCCCTTCTTTGTGTAACCATTGTGCCTCTTTCTGCACCCCTCTTCCCTCTTTCTGTACTTCTGTTTATTCTTTCTGCACTTCTGCTTCCTTCTGCACCTCTCTTGCTTCTTTCTGCACCCCTCTTGCCCCTTTCTGCACCCCTCTTCCATCTTTCTGTACCTCTCTTGCATCTTTCTGCACCCCTGTTCCCTCTTTCTTTACCTCTCTTGCCTGTTTCGGCACCTCTCTTGCCTCTTTCTGCACTTCTCTTGCCTCTTTCTGTACCTCTGTTGGTTCTTTATGCACTTCTATTGCCTCTTTCTACACCCCTCTTGCCTCTTTCTGCACCTCTGTTCCTTCTTTCTGCACTTCTTTTGTTTCTTTCTGCACCTCTCTTGTTTATTTCTGTATCCCTCTTGCCTCTTTCTCCACCCTACTTCTCCCTTTCTGCATGACTGTTGCTTCTTTATGCATTTCTCTTGCTTCTTTCTGTATCTCTCTTGTTTCTTTCTGCACCCCTCATGCCTCTTTATGCACCCCTCATCCATCTTTCTGCACTCCTTTCCCCTCTTTCTGCACCCCTCCTGTCTCTTTCTGCACCTCTGTTCCTTCTTTCTGCGCTTCTTTTGTTTCTTTCTGCACCTCTCTTCCTTCTTTCTGCACCCCTCTTGCCTCTTTCTCCACCCCTATTCCCCCTTTCTGCATCGCTGTTGCTTCTTTCAGCACTTCTCTTGTCTCTTTCTCTACTCCTCTTCCCTCTTTCTGCACCTCTGTTGCTTCTTTCTGCACCACTCGTGCCACTTTCTCCACCCCTGCTCTCCCTGTTTGCATCTCTGTTGCTTCTTTCTGCCCTTCTCTTGCCTCTTTTTCCACCCCGCATCCCTCTTTCTGCACCTCTGTTGCTTGTTTCTGCATTTCTCTTGGTTCTTTCTGCACCTCTGTCCCTTCTTTCTGCACTTCTTTTGTTTTTTTCTGCACCTCTGTGTTTCTTTCTGCACTTCTCTTGCTTCTTTCGACACCTCTCTTGCTTCTTTCTGCACCCCACTTGCCTTTTTCTGCACCTCTCTTGCCTCTTTCTGCACCCCTCTAGCCTCTTTCTGTATCTCTTTTGCTTGTTTCTGCTCTTCTTTTGCCTCTTTCTGCACCCCTCTTGCCACTTTCTCCACCACTGTTCCCCCTTTTTGCATCTCTGTTGCTTCTTTCTGCACTTCTCTTGCCTCTTTTTCCACCCCTCATCCCTCTTTCTGTACCTCTGTTGCTTGTTTCTGCACTTCTCTTGCTTCTTTCTGCACTTCTGTCCCTTTTTTGTGTAACCATTGTGCCTCTTTCTGCGCCCCTCTTCCCTCTTTCTGCACTTCTGTTTATTCTTTCTGCACTTCTGCTTCCTTCTGCACCTCTCTTGCTTCTTTCTGCACCCCTCTTGCCCCTTTCTGCACCCCTCTTCCCTCTTTCTGTACCTCTCTTGCATCTTTCTGCACCCCTGTTCCCTCTTTCTTTACCTCTCTTGCCTGTTTCGGCACCTCTCTTGCCTCTTTCTGCACTTCTCTTGCCTCTTTCTGTACCTCTGTTGGTTCTTTATGCACTTTTATTGCCTCTTTCTACACCCCTCTTGCCTCTTTCTGCACCTCTGTTCCTTCTTTCTGCACTTCTTTTGTTTCTTTCTGCACCTCTCTTGTTTATTTCTGTATCCCTCTTGCCTCTTTCTCCACCCTACTTCTCCCTTTCTGCATGACTGTTGCTTCTTTATGCATTTCTCTTGCTTCTTTCTGTATCTCTCTTGTTTCTTTCTGCACCCCTCATGCCTCTTTATGCACCCCTCATCCATCTTTCTGCACTCCTTTCCCCTCTTTCTGCACCCCTCCTGCCTCTTTCGGCACCTCTGTTCCTTCTTTCTGCGCTACTTTTGTTTCTTTCTGCACCTCTCTTGCTTCTTTCTGTACCCCTCTTGCCTCTTTCTCCACCCCTATTCCCCCTTTCTGCATCGCTGTTGCTTCTTTCAGCACTTCTCTTGTCTCTTTCTCTACGCCTCTTCCCTCTTTCTGCAACTCTGTTGCTTTCTGCACCTCTCTTGCTTCTTTCTGCACCCCTCATGCCTCTTTCGCACCCCTCTTGCCTCTTTCTGCACCTCTGTTCCTTCTTTCCGCACTTCTTCTGTTTCTTTCCGCAGCTCTCTTGCTTCTTTCTGTACCCCCTTGCCTCTTTCTCTACCCAACCAGCCTCTTTCTGCACCTCTGTTGCCTCTTTCTGAACCTCTGTTCTTTCTTTCTGTACTTCTTTGGTTCTTTCTGCACATTTCTTGCTTCTTTCTGCACCTCATTGCCTCTTTCTCCACCCCTTCCTTCTTTCTTCACCCCTCTTGCCTCTTTCTGCACCTCTGTTACTTCTTTCTGCACTTCTTTTGTTTCTTGCTGCACATCTCTTGCTTCTTTCTGCACCCCTCGTGCCTCTTTCTGTACCCCTCTTCCCTCTTTTTGCACCCCTCCTGCCTCTTTCTGCACCTCTGTTGCTTCTTTCTGCACCCCTTGTGCCTCTTTCTGTACCCCTCTTCTCTCTTTTTGCACCCCTCTTGCCTCTTTCTGCACCTCTTTTGCTTCTTTCTGCACCTCTCTTGCCACTTTCTCCACCCCTGTTCTCCCTGTTTGCATCTCTGTTGCTTCTTTCTGCCCTTCTCTTGCCTCTTTTTCCACCCCATATCCCTCTTTCTGCACCTCTGTTGCTTGTTTCTGCATTTCTCTTGGTTCTTTCTGCACCTCTGTCCCTTCTTTCTGCACTTCTTTTGTTTTTTTCTGCACCTTTGTTGTTTCTTTCTGCACTTCGCTTGCTTCTTTCTACACCTCTCTTGCTTCTTTCTGCACCCCACTTGCCTTTTTCTGCATCTCTCTTGCCTCTTTCTGCACCCCTCTAGCCTCCTTCTGTATCTCTTTTGCTTGTTTCTGCTCTTCTTTTGCCTCTTTCTGTACCCCTCTTGCCTCCTTCTGCACCTCTGTTGTTTCTTACTGTACTGCTCTTGCTTCTTTCTGCACATCTCTTGTAAATTTCTGCACTCCTCTTGCCTCTTTTGGCACCCCGTCTCTCTTTCTGCACCCCTGTTCCCTCTTTCTGCACCTCTTCTGCCTGTTTCTGCACCTCTGCTGCCTCTTTCTGAACTTCTCTTGCCTCTATCTGCACCTCTGTTGCTTCTTTCTGTACTTCGCTTGCTTCTTTCTGCACCTCTCTTGCTTCTTTCTGTACCTCTCTTGCCTCTTTCTGCACCCTTCTTCCCTCTTTCTGCACCTCTTTTGCCTCTTTCTACACCTCTCTTGCCTCTTTCTGCACACACAGGGCTACTTTTAAACTGACCTCAGGCTCTGCAGTGCACACATGCAAGTGCAGAAAAGGGCTGCTGGCCTCTAATCTGCCATGCCCTATTATATGCTAGGGACTTAGAGGTAAGTTTTAATCCTCCTGCCCTATTATGTACTAGCAAAACCAAAGGGGATGATGGATGGAGTGTTGAACATTGCAAGCACTCACCCCCAGTCAATTGATCTGGGTTTAATCCATCATCATTCTTTAGCTCACTCCGCCACCCCAGTTCAGACATGGCCTTATGCAAATCAGTCTGACCCTGTGCCTCATGGGAACAGTCCAGCCCGAACTGCCAAGCCATGTCTTCCCTGGACCGGAAACAAGCATCCTGGGACCGGTTTCTGGCTTACAGCCGTCATCAGCCAGGCTATCTTGAATCCAGTGGCAAAGTGAGCAAGGGACCCACGTCTGGGCATACCCTGCCAACTTAGGGCGAACTTAGCAAAACCAAAGGGCATGATGGACGGAGTGTTGAACATTGCAAGCACTCACCCCCAGTCAATTGATCTGGGTTTAATCCATCATCATACTTTAGCTCACTCCGCCACCCCAGTTCAGACATGGCCATATGCAAATCAGTCTGACCCTGTGCCTCATGGGAACAGTCCAGCCCGAACTGCCAAGCCATGTCTTCCCTGGACCGGAAACAAGCATCCTGGGACCGGTTTCTGGCTTACAGCCGTCACTAGCCAGGCTAGCTTGAATCCAGTGGCAAAGTGAGCAAGGGACCCACGTCTGGGCATACCCTGCCAACTTAGGGCGAACATAGCAAAACCAAAGGGGATGATGGACGGAGTGTTGAACATTGCAAGCACTCACCCCAATTCAATTGATCTGGGTTTAATCCATCATCATTCTTTAGCTCACTCCGCCACCCCAGTTCAGACATGGCCATATGCAAATCAGTCTGACCCTGTGCCTCATGGGAACAGTCCAGCCCGAACTGCGAAGCCATGTCTTCCCTGGACCGGAAACAAGCATCCTGGGACCGGTTTCTGGCTTACAGCCGTCATCAGCCAGGCTATCTTCAATCCAGTGGCAAAGTGAGCAAGGGACCCACGTCTGGGCATTCCCTGCCAACTTAGGGCGAACATAGCAAAACCAAAGGGGATGATGGACGGAGTGTTGAACATTGCAAGCACTCACCACCAGTCAATTGATCTGGGTTTAATCCATCATCATTCTTTAGCTCACTCAGCCACCCCAGTTCAGACATGGCCATATGCAAATCAGTCTGACCCTGTGCCTCATGGGAACAGTCCAGCCCGAACTGCCAAGCCATGTCTTCCCTGGACCGGAAACAAGCATCCTGGGACCGGTTTCTGGCTTACAGCCGTCATCAGCCAGGCTATCTTGAATCCAGTGGCAAAGTGAGCAAGGGACCCACGTCTGGGCATACCCTACCAACTTAGAGCGAACATAGCAAAACCAAAGGGGATGATGGACGGAGTGTTGAACATTGCAAGCACTCACCCCCAGTCAATTGATCTGGGTTTAATCCATCATCATTCTTTAGCTCACTCCACCACCCCAGTTCAGACATGGCCATATGCAAATCAGTCTGACCTTGTGCCTCATGGGAACAGTCCAGCCCGAACTGCCAAGCCATGTCTTCCCTGGACCGGAAACAAGCATCCTGGGACCGGTTTCTGGCTTACAGCCGTCATCAGCCAGGCTATCTTGAATCCAGTGGCAAAGTGAGCAAGGGACCCACGTCTGGGCATACCCTGCCAACTTAGGGCGATCAACTGTTGTTTTTGCATTTGTCACCCCGAGTGGGACGGGTATGCCCAGACGTGGGTCCCGTGCTCTCCATGCCACTGGAATCAAGCTATCCTGGCTGAAGAGGGGTGAAACCCCGAAACCGGTCCTAGGATGCTTGTTTCCAGTCCAGGGATGACCTGGCTTGGCAGTTTGGGCTGGACTGTTCCCATGAGGCACAGGGTCAAGACTGATTTGCATATGGCTGGGTCCAAACTGGAATGGCATGGTGAGCAAAAACTATGGATTTAGGCCCAGATCTCTGTACTGGGGTGAATGTATGACATTGTTCTGCATTCTGTCCATCAACTGTTGTTTTTGCATTTGTCACCCCGAGTGGGACGGGCATGCCCAGACTTGGGTCCCGTGCTCTCCATGCCACTGGAATCAAGCTATCCTGGCTGAAGAGGGGTGAAACCCCGAAACCGGTCCTAGGATGCTTGTTTCCAGTCCAGGGAGGACCTGGCTTGGCAGTTCGGGCTGGACTGTTCCCATGAGGCACAGGGTCAAGACTGATTTGCATATGGCTGGGTCCAAACTGGAATGGCATAGTGAGCAAAAAAACGATGGATTTAGGCCCAGATCTCTGTACTGGGGTGAATGTATGACATTGTTCTGCATTCTGTCCATCAACTGTTGTTTTTGCATTTGTCACCCCGAGTGGGACGGGTATGCCCAGACGTGGGTCCCGTGCTCTCCATGCCACTGGAATCAAGCTATCCTGGCTGAAGAGGGGTGAAACCCCGAAATCGGTCCTAGGATGCTTGTTTCCAGTCCAGGGAGGACCTGGCTTGGCAGTTCGGGCTGGACTGTTCCCATGAGGCACAGGGTCAAGACTGATTTGCATATGGCTGGGTCCAAACTGGAATGGCATGGTTAGCAAAAAATGATGGATTTAGGCCCAGATCGCTGTACTGGGGTGAATGTATGACATTGTTCTGCATTCTGTCCATCAACTGTTGTTTTTGCATTTGTCACCCCGAGTGGGACGGGTATGCCCAGACGTGGGTCCCGTGCTCTCCATGCCACTGGAATCAAGCTATCCTGGCTGAAGAGGGGTGAATCCCTGAAACCGGTCCTAGGATGCTTGTTTCCAGTCCAGGGAGGACCTGGCTTGGCAGTTCGGGCTGGACTGTTCCCATGAGGCACAGGGTCAAGACTGATTTGCATATGGCTGGGTCCAAACTGGAATGGCATGGTGAGCAAAAAATGATGGATTTAGGCCCAGATCTCTGTACTGGGGTGAATGTATGACATTGTTCTGCATTCTGTCCATCAACTGTTGTTTTTGCATTTGTCACCCCGAGTGGGACGGGTATGCCCAGACGTGGGTCTCGCGCTCTCCATGCCACTGGAATCAAGCTATCCTGGCTGAAGAGGGGTGAAACACTGAAACCGATCCTAGGATGGTCGTTTCCAGTCCAGGGAGGACCTGGCTTGGCAGTTCAGGCTGGACTGTTCCCATGAGGCACAGGGTCAAGACTGATTTGCATATGGCTTAGTCCAAACTGGAATGGCATGGTGAGCAAAAAAACGATGGATTTAGGCCCAGATCTCTGTACTGGGGTGAATGTATGACATTGTTCTGCATTCTGTCCATCAACTGTTGTTTTTGCATTTGTCACCCCGAGTGGGACGGGTATGCACAGACGTGTGTCCCATGCTCTCCATGCCACTGGAATAAAGCTATCCTGGCTGAAGAGGGGTGAAACTCCGAAACCGGTCCTAGGATGCTTGTTTCCAGTCCAGGGAGGACCTGGCTTGGCAGTTCAGGCTGGACTGTTCCCATGAGGCACAGGGTCAAGACTGATTTGCATATGGCTGGGTCCAAACTGGAATGGCATGGTGAGCAAAAAAACGATGGATTTAGGCCCAGATCTCTGTACTGGGGTGAATGTATGACATTGTTCTGCATTCTGTCCATCAACTGTTGTTTTTGCATTTGTCACCCCGAGTGGGACGGGTATGCCCAGACGTGGGTCCCGTGCTCTCCATGCCACTGGAATCAAGCTATCCTGGCTGAAGAGGGGTGAATCCCCGGAACCGGTCCTAGGATGCTTGTTTTCAGTCCAGGGAGGACCTGGCTTGGCAGTTCGGGCTGGACTGTTCCCATGAGGCACAGGGTCAAGACTGATTTGCATATGGCTGGGTCCAAACTGGAATGGAATGGTGAGCAAAAAACTATGGATTTAGGCCCAGATCTCTGTACTGGGGTGAATGTATGACATTGTTCTGCATTCTGTCCATCAACTGTTGTTTTTGCATTTGTCACCCCGAGTGGGACGGGTATGCCAAGACGAGGTTCCCGTGCTCTCCATGCCACTGGAATCAAGCTATCCTGGCTGAAGAGGGGTGAAACCCCGAAACCGGTCCTAGGATTCTTGTTTCCAGTCCAGGGAGGACCTGGCTTGGCAGTTCGGGCTGGACTGTTCCCATGAGGCACAGGGTCAAGACTGATTTGCATATGGCTGGGTCCAAACTGGAATGGCATGGTGAGCAAAAAAACGATGGATTTAGGCCCAGATCTCTGTACTGGGGTGAATGTATGACATTGTTCTGCATTCTGTCCATCAACTGTTGTTTTTGCATTTGTCACCCCGAGTGGGATGGGTATGCCCAGACGTGGGTCCCGTGCTCTCCATGCCACTGGAATAAAGCTATCCTGGCTGAAGAGGGGTGAAACTCCGAAACCGGTCCTAGGATGCTTGTTTCCAGTCCAGGGAGGACCTGGCTTGGCAGTTTGGGCTGGACTGTTCCCATGAGGCACAGGGTCAAGACTGATTTGCATATGGCTGGGTCCAAACTGGAATGGCATGGTGAGCAAAAAAACGATGGATTTAGGCCCAGATCTCTGTACTGGGGTGAATGTATGACATTGTTCTGCATTCTGTCCATCAACTGTTGTTTTTGCATTTGTCACCCCGAGTGGGACGGGCATGCCCAGACTTGGGTCCCGTGCTCTCCATGCCACTGGAATCAAGCTATCCTGGCTGAAGAGGGGTGAAACCCCGAAACCGGTCCTAGGATGCTTGTTTCCAGTCCAGGGAGGACCTGGCTTGGCAGTTCGGGCTGGACTGTTCCCATGAGGCACAGGGTCAAGACTGATTTGCATATGGCTGGGTCCAAACTGGAATGGCATAGTGAGCAAAAAAACGATGGATTTAGGCCCAGATCTCTGTACTGGGGTGAATGTATGACATTGTTCTGCATTCTGTCCATCAACTGTTGTTTTTGCATTTGTCACCCCGAGTGGGACGGGTATGCCCAGACGTGGGTCCCGTGCTCTCCATGCCACTGGAATCAAGCTATCCTGGCTGAAGAGGGGTGAAACCCCGAAATCGGTCCTAGGATGCTTGTTTCCAGTCCAGGGAGGACCTGGCTTGGCAGTTCGGGCTGGACTGTTCCCATGAGGCACAGGGTCAAGACTGATTTGCATATGGCTGGGTCCAAACTGGAATGGCATGGTTAGCAAAAAAATGATGGATTTAGGCCCAGATCGCTGTACTGGGGTGAATGTATGACATTGTTCTGCATTCTGTCCATCAACTGTTGTTTTTGCATTTGTCACCCCGAGTGGGACGGGTATGCCCAGACGTGGGTCCCGTGCTCTCCATGCCACTGGAATCAAGCTATCCTGGCTGAAGAGGGGTGAATCCCCGAAACCGGTCCTAGGATGCTTGTTTCCAGTCCAGGGAGGACCTGGCTTGGCAGTTCGGGCTGGACTGTTCCCATGAGGCACAGGGTCAAGACTGATTTGCATATGGCTGGGTCCAAACTGGAATGGCATGGTGAGCAAAAAAATGATGGATTTAGGCCCAGATCTCTGTACTGGGGTGAATGTATGACATTGTTCTGCATTCTGTCCATCAACTGTTGTTTTTGCATTTGTCACCCCGAGTGGGACGGGTATGCCCAGACGTGGGTCTCGCGCTCTCCATGCCACTGGAATCAAGCTATCCTGGCTGAAGAGGGGTGAAACACTGAAACCGATCCTAGGATGGTCGTTTCCAGTCCAGGGAGGACCTGGCTTGGCAGTTCAGGCTGGACTGTTCCCATGAGGCACAGGGTCAAGACTGATTTGCATATGGCTTAGTCCAAACTGGAATGGCATGGTGAGCAAAAAAACGATGGATTTAGGCCCAGATCTCTGTACTGGGGTGAATGTATGACATTGTTCTGCATTCTGTCCATCAACTGTTGTTTTTGCATTTGTCACCCCGAGTGGGACGGGTATGCACAGACGTGTGTCCCATGCTCTCCATGCCACTGGAATAAAGCTATCCTGGCTGAAGAGGGTGAAACTCCGAAACCGGTCCTAGGATGCTTGTTTCCAGTCCAGGGAGGACCTGGCTTGGCAGTTCGGGCTGGACTGTTCCCATGAGGCACAGGGTCAAGACTGATTTGCATATGGCTGGGTCCAAACTGGAATGGCATGGTGAGCAAAAAACGATGGATTTAGGCCCAGATCTCTGTACTGGGGTGAATGTATGACATTGTTCTGCATTCTGTCCATCAACTGTTGTTTTTGCATTTGTCACCCCGAGTGGGACGGGTATGCCAAGACGAGGTTCCCGTGCTCTCCATGCCACTGGAATCAAGCTATCCTGGCTGAAGAGGGGTGAAACCCCGAAACCGGTCCTAGGATGCTTGTTTCCAGTCCAGGGAGGACCTGGTTTGGCAGTTCGGGCTGGACTGTTCCCATGAGGCACAGTGTCAAGACTGATTTGCATATGGCTGGGTCTAAACTGGAATGGCATGGTGAGCAAAAAAACGATGGATTTAGGCCCAGATCTCTGTACTGGGGTGAATGTATGACATTGTTCTGCATTCTGTCCATCAACTGTTGTATTTGCATTTGTCACCCCGAGTGGGACGGGTATGCCCAGACGTGGGTCCCGTGCTCTCCATGCCACTGGAATCAAGCTATCCTGGCTGAAGAGGGTGAAACCCCGAAACCGGTCCTAGGATGCTTGTTTCCAGTCCAGGGAGGACCTGGCTTGGCAGTTCGGGCTGGACTGTTCCCATGAGGCACAGGGTCAAGACTGATTTGCATATGGCTGGGTCCAAACTGGAATGGCATGGTGAGCAAAAAATGATGGCTTTAGGCCCAGATCTCTGTACTGGGGTGAATGTATGACATTATTCTGCATTCTGTCCATCAACTGTTGTTTTTGCATTTGTCACCCCGAGTGGGACGGGTATGCCCAGACGTGGGTCCCGTGCTCTCCATGCCACTGGAATCAAGCTATCCTGGCTGAAGAGGGGTGAAACCCCGAAACCGATCCTAGGATGGTCGTTTCCAGTCCAGGGAGGACCTGGCTTGGCAGTTCAGTCTGGACTGTTCCCATGAGGCACAGGGTCAAGACTGATTTGCATATGGCTTAGTCCAAACTGGAATGGCATGGTGAGCAAAAAAACGATGGATTTAGGCCCAGATCTCTGTACTGGGGTGAATGTATGACATTGTTCTGCATTCTGTCCATCAACTGTTGTTTTTGCATTTGTCACCCCGAGTGGGACGGGTATGCCCAGACGTGGGTCCCGTGCTCTCCATGCCACTGGAATCAAGCTATCCTGGCTGAAGAGGGGTGAAACCCCGAAACCGATCCTAGGATGGTCGTTTCCAGTCCAGGGAGGACCTGGCTTGGCAGTTCAGTCTGGACTGTTCCCATGAGGCACAGGGTCAAGACTGATTTGCATATGGCTTAGTCCAAACTGGAATGGCATGGTGAGCAAAAAAACGATGGATTTAGGCCCAGATCTCTGTACTGGGGTGAATGTATGACATTGTTCTGCATTCTGTCCATCAACTGTTGTTTTTGCATTTGTCACCCCGAGTGGGACGGGTATGCCCAGACGTGTGTCCCGTGCTCTCCATGCCACTGGAATAAAGCTATCCTGGCTGAAGAGGGGTGAAACTCCTAAACCGGTCCTAGGATGCTTGTTTCCAGTCCAGGGAGGACCTGGCTTGGCAGTTCAGGCTGGACTGTTACCATGAGGCACAGGGTCAAGACTGATTTGCATATGGCCTAGTCCAAACTGGAATGGCATGGTGAGCAAAAAAACGATGGATTTAGGCCCAGATCTCTGTACTGGGGTGAATGTATGACATTGTTCTGCATTCTGTCCATCAACTGTTGTTTTTGCATTTGTCACCCCGAGTGGGACGGGTATGCCAAGACGTGGGTCCCGTGCTCTCCATGCCACTGGAATCAAGCTATCCTGGCTGAAGAGGGGTGAAACCCCAAAACCGGTCCTAGGATGCTTTTTTCCAGTCCAGGGAGGACCTGGCTTGGCAGTTCGGGCTGGACTGTTCCCATGAGGCACAGGGTCAAGACTGATTTGCATATGGCTGGGTCCAAACTGGAATGGCATGGTGAGCAAAAAACTATGGATTTAGGCCCAGATCTCTGTACTGGGGTGAATGTATGACATTGTTCTGCATTCTGTCCATCAACTGTTGTTTTTGCATTTGTCACCCGAGTGGGACGGGTATGCCAAGACGTGGTTCCCGTGCTCTCCATGCCACTGGAATCAAGCTATCCTGGCTGAAGAGGGGTGAAACCCGAAACCGGTCCTAGGATTCTTGTTTCCAGTCCAGGGAGGACCTGGCTTGGCAGTTCGGGCTGGACTGTTCCCATGAGGCACAGGGTCAAGACTGATTTGCATATGGCTGGGTCCAAACTGGAATGGCATGGTGAGCAAAAAAACGATGGATTTAGGCCCAGATCTCTGTACTGGGGTGAATGTATGACATTGTTCTGCATTCTGTCCATCAACTGTTGTTTTTGCATTTGTCACCCCGAGTGGGATGGGTATGCCCAGACGTGGGTCCTGTGCTCTCCATGCCACTGGAATAAAGCTATCCTGGCTGAAGAGGGTGAATCCCGAAACCGGTCCTAGGATGCTTGTTTCCAGTCCAGGCAGGACCTGGCTTGGCAGTTCGGGCTGGACTGTTCCCATGAGGCACAGGGTCAAGACTGATTTGTATATGGCTGGGTCCAAACTGGAATGGCATGGTGAGCAAAAAAATGATGGATTTAGGCCCAGATCTCTGTACTGGGGTGAATGTATGACATTGTTCTGCATTCTGTCCATCAACTGTTGTTTTTGCATTTGTCACCCCGAGTGGGACGGGTATGCCCAGACGTGGGTCCCGTGCTCTCCATGCCACTGGAATCAAGCTATCCTGGCTGAAGAGGGGTGAAACCCCGAAACCGATCCTAGGATGGTCGTTTCCAGTCCAGGGAGGACCTGGCTTGGCAGTTCAGGCTGGACTGTTCCCATGAGGCACAGGGTCAAGACTGATTTGCATATGGCTTAGTCCAAACTGGAATGGTATGGTGAGCAAAAAAACAATGGATTTAGGCCCAGATCTCTGTACTGGGGTGAATGTATGACATTGTTCTGCATTCTGTCCATCAACTGTTGTTTTTGCATTTGTCAGCCCGAGTGGGACGGGTATGCACAGACGTGTGTCCCGTGCTCTCCATGCCACTGGAATAAAGCTATCCTGGCTGAAGAGGGGTGAAACTCCGAAACCGGTCCTAGGATGCTTGATTCCAGTCCAGGGAGGACCTGGCTTGGCAGTTTGGGCTGGACTGTTCCCATGAGGCACAGGGTCAAGACTGATTTGCATATGGCTGGGTCCAAACTGGAATGGCATGGTGAGCAAAAAAACAATGGATTTAGGCCCAGATCTCTGTACTGGGGTGAATGTATGACATTGTTCTGCATTCTGTCCATCAACTGTTGTTTTTGCATTTGTCACCCCGAGTGGGACGGGTATGCCCAGACGTGGGTCCAGTGCTCTCCATGCCACTGGAATCAAGCTATCCTGGCTGAAGAGGGGTGAAACCCCGAAACCGGTCCTAGGATGCTTGTTTCCAGTCCAGGGAGGACCTGGTTTGGCAGTTCGGGCTGGACTCTTCCCATGAGGCACAGTGTCAAGACTGATTTGCATATGGCTGGGTCTAAACTGGAATGGCATGGTGAGCAAAAAAACAATGGATTTAGGCCCAGATCTCTGTACTGGGGTGAATGTATGACATTGTTCTGCATTCTGTCCATCAACTGTTGTATTTGCATTTGTCACCCCGAGTGGGATGGGTATACCCAGACGTGGGTCCCGTGCTCTCCATGCCACTGGAATCAAGCTATCCTGGCTGAAGAGGGGGTGAAACCCCGAAACCGGTCCTAGGATGCTTGTTTCCAGTCCAGGGAGGACCTGGCTTGGCAGTTCGGGCTGGACTGTTCCCATGAGGCACAGGGTCAAGACTGATTTGCATATGGCTGGGTCCAAACTGGAATGGCATGGTGAGCAAAAAAATGATGGATTTAGGCCCAGATCGCTGTACTGGGGTGAATGTATGACATTGTTCTGCATTCTGTCCATCAACTGTTGTTTTTGCATTTGTCACCCCGAGTGGGACGGGTATGCCCAGACGTGGGTCCCGTGCTCTCCATGCCACTGGAATCAAGCTATCCTGGCTGAAGAGGGGTGAATCCCCGAAACCGGTCCTAGGATGCTTGTTTCCAGTCCAGGGAGGACCTGGCTTGGCAGTTCGGGCTGGACTGTTCCCATGAGGCACAGGGTCAAGACTGATTTGCATATGGCTGGGTCCAAACTGTAATGGCATGGTGAGCAAAAAATGATGGATTTAGGCCCAGATCTCTGTACTGGGGTGAATGTATGACATTGTTCTGCATTCTGTCCATCAACTGTTGTTTTTGCATTTGTCACCCCGAGTGGGACGGGTATGCCCAGACGTGGGTCCCGTGCTCTCCATGCCACTGGAATCAAGCTATCCTGGCTGAAGAGGGGTGAAACCCCGAAACCGATCCTAGGATGGTCGTTTCCAGTCCAGGGAGGACCTGGCTTGGCAGTTCAGGCTGGACTGTTCCCATGAGGCACAGGGTCAAGACTGATTTGCATATGGCTTAGTCCAAACTGGAATGGCATGGTGAGCAAAAAAACAATGGATTTAGGCCCAGATCTCTGTACTGGGGTGAATGTATGACATTGTTCTGCATTCTGTCCATCAACTGTTGTTTTTGCATTTGTCAGCCCGAGTGGGACGGGTATGCACAGACGTGTGTCCCGTGCTCTCCATGCCACTGGAATAAAGCTATCCTGGCTGAAGAGGGGTGAAACTCCGAAACCGGTCCTAGGATGCTTGTTTCCAGTCCAGGGAGGACCTGGCTTGGCAGTTTGGGCTGGACTGTTCCCATGAGGCACAGGGTCAAGACTGATTTGCATATGGCTGGGTCCAAACTGGAATGGCATGGTGAGCAAAAAACGATGGATTTAGCCCAGATCTCTGTACTGGGGTGAATGTATGACATTGTTCTGCATTCTGTCCATCAACTGTTGTTTTTGCATTTGTCACCCCGAGTGGGACGGGTATGCCCAGACGTGGGTCCAGTGCTCTCCATGCCACTGGAATCAAGCTATCCTGGCTGAAGAGGGGTGAAACCCCGAAACCGGTCCTAGGATGCTTGTTTCCAGTCCAGGGAGGACCTGGTTTGGCAGTTCGGGCTGGACTGTTCCCATGAGGCACAGTGTCAAGACTGATTTGCATATGGCTGGGTCTAAACTGGAATGGCATGGTGAGCAAAAAAACGATGGATTTAGGCCCAGATCTCTGTACTGGGGTGAATGTATGACATTGTTCTGCATTCTGTCCATCAACTGTTGTATTTGCATTTGTCACCCCGAGTGGGACGGGTATACCCAGACGTGGGTCCCGTGCTCTCCATGCCACTGGAATCAAGCTATCCTGGCTGAAGAGGGTGAAACCCCGAAACCGGTCCTAGGATGCTTGTTTCCAGTCCAGGGAGGACCTGGCTTGGCAGTTCGGGCTGGACTGTTCCCATGAGGCACAGGGTCAAGACTGATTTGCATATGGCTGGGTCCAAACTGGAATGGCATGGTGAGCAAAAAAATGATGGATTTAGGCCCAGATCGCTGTACTGGGGTGAATGTATGACATTGTTCTGCATTCTGTCCATCAACTGTTGTTTTTGCATTTGTCACCCCGAGTGGGACGGGTATGCCCAGACGTGGGTCCCGTGCTCTCCATGCCACTGGAATCAAGCTATCCTGGCTGAAGAGGGGTGAATCCCCGAAACCGGTCCTAGGATGCTTGTTTCCAGTCCATGGTGGACCTGGCTTGGCAGTTCGGGCTGGACTGTTCCCATGAGGCACAGGGTCAAGACTGATTTGCATATGGCTGGGTCCAAACTGGAATGGCATGGTGAGCAAAAAAATGATGGATTTAGGCCCAGATCTCTGTACTGGGGTGAATGTATGACATTGTTCTGCATTCTGTCCATCAACTGTTGTTTTTGCATTTGTCACCCCGAGTGGGACGGGTATGCCCAGACGTGGGTCCCGTGCTCTCCATGCCACTGGAATCAAGCTATCCTGGCTGAAGAGGGGGTGAAACCCCGAAACCGATCCTAGGATGGTCGTTTCCAGTCCAGGGAGGACCTGGCTTGGCAGTTCAGGCTGGACTGTTCCCATGAGGCACAGGGTCAAGACTGATTTGCATATGGCTTAGTCCAAACTGGAATGGCATGGTGAGCAAAAAAACGATGGATTTAGGCCCAGATCTCTGTACTGGGGTGAATGTATTACATTGTTCTGCATTCTGTCCATCAACTGTTGTTTTTGCATTTGTCACCCCGAGTGGGACAGGTTTGCCCAGACAAGGGGCCTGTGCTCTCCATGCCACTGGAATAAAGCTATCCTGGCTGAAGAGGGGTGAAACCCCGAAACCGGTCCTAGGATGCTTGTTTCCAGTCCAGGGAGGACCTGGCTTGGCAGTTCGGGCTGGACTGTTCCCATGAGGCACAGGGTCAAGACTGATTTGCATATGGCTGGGTCCAAACTGGAATGGCATGGTGAGCAAAAAGCGATGGATTTAGGCCCAGATCTCTGTACTGTGGTGAATGTATGACATTGTTCTGCATTCTGTCCATCAACTGTTGTTTTTGCATTTGTCACCCCGAGTGGGACGGGTATGCCCAGACGTGGGTCCCGTGCTCTCCATGCCACTGGAACCAAGCTATCCTGGCTGAAGAGGGGTGAAACCCCGAAACCGGTCCTAAGATGCTTGTTTCCAGTCCAGGGAGGACCTGGCTTGGCAGTTCGGGCTGGACTGTTCCCATGAGGCACAGGGTCAAGACTGATTTGCATATGGCTGGGTCCAAACTGGAATGGCATGGTGAGCAAAAAAATTATGGATTTAGGCCCAGATCTCTGTACTGGGGTGAATGTATGACATTGTTCTGCATTCTGTCCATCAACTGTTGTATTTGCATTTGTCACCCCGAGTGGGACGGGTATGCCCAGACGTGGGTCCTGTGCTCTCCATGCCACTGGAATCAAGCTATCCTGGCTGAAGAGGGGTGAAACCCCGAAACCGGTCCTAGGATGCTTGTTTCCTGTCCAGGGAGGACCTGCCTTGGCAGTTCGGGCTGGACTGTTCCCATGAGGCACAGGGTCAAGACTGATTTGCATATGGCTGGGTCCAAACTGGAATGGCATGGTGAGCAAAAAAACGATGGATTTAGGCCCAGATCTCTGTACTGGGGTGAATGTATGACATTGTTCTGCATTCTGTCCATCAACTGTTGTTTTTGCATTTGTCACCCCGAGTGGGATGGGTATGCCCAGACGTGGGTCCCGTGCTCTCCATGCCACTGGAATCAAGCTATCCTGCTGAAGAGGGGTGAAACCCCGAAACCGGTCCTAGGATGCTTGTTTCCAGTCCAGGGAGGACCTGGCTTGGCAGTTCGAGCTGGACTGTTCCCATGAGGCACAGGGTCAAGACTGATTTGCATATGGCTGGGTCCAAACTGGAATGGCATGGTGAGCAAAAAAACGATGGATTTAGGCCCAGATCTCTGTACTCGGGTGAATGTATGACATTGTTCTGCATTCTGTCCATTAACTGTTGTTTTTGCATTTGTCACCCCGAGTGGGTCGGGTATGCGCAGACGTGGGTCCCGTGCTCTCCATGCCACTGGAATCAAGCTATCCTGGCTGAAGATGGGTGAAACCCCGAAACCGGTCCTAGGATGCTTGTTTCCAGTCCAGGGAGGACCTGGCTTGGCAGTTCAGGCTGGACTGTTCCCATGAGGCACAGGGTCAAGACTGATTTGCATATGGCTGGGTCCAAACTGGAATGGCATGGTGAGCAAAAAACAATGGATTTAGGCCCAGAACTCTGTACTGGGGTGAATGTATGACATTGTTCTGCATTCTGTCCATCAACTGATGTTTTTGCATTTGTCACCCCGAGTGGGACGGGTATGCCCAGACGTGGGTCCTGTGCTCTCCATGCCACTGGAATCAAGCTATCCTGGCTGAAGAGGGTGAAACCCGAAACCGGTCCTAGAATGCTTGTTTCCAGTCCAGGGAGGACCTGGCTTGGCAGTTCGGGCTGGACTGTTCCCATGAGGCACAGGGTCAAGACTGATTTGCATATGGCTGGGTCCAAACTGGAATGGCATGGTGAGCAAAAACGATAGATTTAGGCCCAGATCTCTGTACTGGGGTGAATGTATGACATTGTTCTGCATTCTGTCCATCAACTGTTGTTTTTGCATTTGTCACCCCGAGTGGGACGGGTATGCCCCGCCGTGGGCCCTGTGCTCTCCATGCCACTGGAATCAAGCTATCCTGGCTGAAGAGGGGTGAAACCCCGAAACCGGTCCTAGGATGCTTGTTTCCAGTCCAGGGAGGACCTGGCCTGGCAGTTCGGGCTGGACTGTTCCCATGAGGCACAGGGTCAAGACTGATTTGCATATGGCTGGGTCCAAACTGGAATGGCATGGTGAGCAAAAAAACGATGGATTTAGGCCCAGAGCTCTGTACTGGGGTGAATGTATGACATTGTTCTGCATTCTGTCCATCAACTGTTGTTTTTGCTTTATGTACTAGGGCCTTACAGGGGAGTTCATGCCAATCACAGGGGTAACCCAACCCATAGTGTACCCTAGATTATGTAGGTGTTTTCACTGTATTCTAAGTGTCTTTCAGCATAGCTCTGGCTCCGGGACTGATTAGGCAGAGCCCAGGGTCAGACAGAGTCAGTTTCCACCAGTACCAGTCAGCAAAAAGTTGGGGGGTGTCCAGGGCACAGGATGACTTTGCAACAAGGCCTCTTTCTGCACCTCTGTTTGTTCTTTCTACATATCTCTTGCTTCTTTCTGCACCTTTCTTCCTCTTTCTGGACTTCTGTTGCCTCTTTCTGCATTTCTCTTGCTTCTTTCTGCACCTTTCTTCTTCTTTCTGCACATGTCCTACCTCTGTAGGCATAGTTAGAAATTAGCATTTAAAAAACCTTAAAAATTCACTGGAAAAATCATAGGTTTCAAGGAAGTTATAGTTAGAAATTAGCATAAAAAAACCTTAGAAATTCACTGAAAAAACCACAGGTTTCGGGGACGTTATAGTTAGTTGGACATTTCACTTGTATAAAACCAGAGAAATTCAGCCGTTATAGTTAGTTCAGCTAACTATACCTCGCGCCCCACAATGCACTGCTGATGAAGTCACAAGTTACATCATTCATGACATAGTCAGTGACATCACTGATGACATAACTGATGACATCTCAAATGACATCACTGGTGTTTGTTTTTTCTTTTTCCACTGAAAAATTAAAGGTTAAAGTAATGCTATAGTGAATATGTCAGTAACAACATTAATGATTTGAATTTAAAAAACAGAGCCACGCACTGCTTATGACCTCACATTACATCACTCATGACATGTTCTAACACATAATTTATGGCATCACTGATAACATCAACAAGCCTCTTTTGTACAATTTCCTCTATTAATATATATGTATTTCCCAGTGGCAGTCGCCACTGGGTAGTTATAGCTTATAGTTAGTACCACATGACCACATCTCCATAGGAAATTGATTTTTCTGTTTGCTGACTTTGACGCTGTCTCCTGAATCTTCACGCAACTTTTAAAAAAAAGTCTCCCTGCCCGTGCTCCTGCGGGCAGGAAACAGAAGTGTCCCAGGGATGAGGTCCATGGCACACTGCTGCCATCGGAACCCGGAGCATGGGGGCCACTGGATGACACAGGAGGGTGGACCACTCCTCCTCCCCAACGAAAAATACATCGGCACCAGGAAATGAGGTCCCCCTGGGATGTTTAAAAGGCTCCAGGGATGGGAGCTGCATGTCCTGTTCCCCAAATCTTAAACAAATTTGGCCCCGGGGATGGGGGCTGCATTACCCCTTTTCATTAACAAAGTGATAACCGGGAGGCAGGATCCCCAGGGCTTGCAAAAGGCTCCAGGAAGGAGACCACACTAAAATCCATATTTAAAAAGTGATCAACCCTGGGTGATGGGGTCCCTGGGGTCCTCAAAACGCTCAGGAAGGGACCACATGCACCTCTCCTCCAAATAAAATCATAAATATATGTTATGTTAGAAATTTGTAAAGCACCTGGTTACTTTGGTACAGAGTGTCGCTTCGCTAGGATTTCTCCTAAGCCGTGAATCAGAGTGGACACTGAGCCAGCAATAGTCATTAAATGACCATGGATTGCCTGAAGAACCAGGTCTTAAAGTTTTTACAAAACAACCCTTCTAAAGGCTGCATTCTAACGTCCAGGGAGTGGAGGTTCCACATCTTTGCCGCAAGCAGAGTGAAGGATCTGCCACTCAAATGAGCTCTGTGCACTTTGAGAATCATCAACTTAGCTGTTCCCCAAGATTAAAGACTGCGATTTGGCAGACAGAGTTTGATCAGGGGAAATAGAAATCGAGGACCTTTCAAGTTTATGATTCTATGACAGAAGCATAGAGCTTTGAAGGCCACTCTGGCCTGAATAGGAAGCCAGTGGAGCTTAGCAAGGGCAGGTCCCAGAGAGGAATGCCTAGGAATATTTAAGAGCATATGGGCTGCAGTATTCTGCACCCTCTGCAACATTCTAATTCTGCCCTTAGAGGCTCCACGATAAATAACTTTACAATAATCCAGGCGAGACACTACCAATGCCTGGATGATTGTTTTCTTAGCAGACTCTGGCAACAGTTCTAAGACTTTGCAAAGCATCCTCAAGATGCCATAGCAGGAGCCAGCCAGAGACGAGATCTGGTAGTCGAAGGACAGTGCTGTGTAAAACCAGACCCCAAGATTTTTTATTTTTAGTTTAGGAACAGGGACCAACCCCTATTCAGGAGGCCAACATACAGAGGACCAAATGGACGGTTGCTTACCAACCACAAGAACCTTGGTCTTTCCGGCATTTAGTTTCAAGCAACTGGAAGGCATCCATTTTGCTAAGTCCACAAGGCACGCCCTAAACTTAGGGGCAGCATCATCTGCGACCTGTGCCAGGGTAATAATCAACTGAGTATCATCAGCATACGATACCATCTTCACCCTATGACACTCAACCACATCTGCCAACAGGGTTGGGCTCAAAGCCGAACCCTGAGGCACTCCTTGCAGCAAAGGGCGAGTCTCGGACCTGTAGGACTGCTGGAAGACCTGGAAAGTACAGACATGGAGGAAATATGTGATCCAGTCAAGTGCGCAGCCCCCTAAAAGCGGCACTTAGGTCCAACAAGAGCAAGGCCGCTTTCTCGCCCTCATCAGCAGATATTCTGAGAGATTCAGAGGCTAGAAGCAGAGCCTATTCAGTGCTGAACACATTTCTAAACCCTGATTGAATCTCATGAAGATTGTTTTCTTCAATAAACTTAGTTAACTGGATTTTGAAGAATTTTTTGGCCATCTTTGTAAAAAAAGGAATTAGAGTAATAGGTCGCAGATTTTCTGGGATTTTGGGGTCCAGTATGGTCTTCTATAGTAAAGGGAGCACCATTGCATGTTTTCAGTCCAAGGGGAAGGGGCCAGAAGTAAAGGAAAGGTTAAGAACATTGCACAGTACGGGGACAATAGCATTCTCCCCGCATAACAACATGGTCGGAGAAATGGGATCAAGAGGAGAGCCTGATTTCATGATAGGAAGAAGGCTGAGAGTCTCCAGAACAGTTAGAGCTTTAAGGTTAAAGAGGCCCTCTGAAAGGAGTGTATTCTCCGGCACAATGAATTTAAAATTCCTGCTAAAAATAGAGAAAGAGCCATAGATAGTATTTATCTTTTCAGAGAACTAGCGGGGCACTAGATTGCAGTGTTCTGTAGAAGAAGGGATGGTGGCAGCAACTCGCTCAAGAGAAGTAAGGCTTTTGAAGATCTGAAAGATCTCCCTGGGTGAACCCCTAGAGGATTCGATATTAAAAGTGTAGAATTTTGTGCGTGTTCTCTTGATCTATATGTGGTAATTTTATGTGTGGTTTTAGATATATAATTTTATCATCAGGCTTATAGTCCTTTCTCCATAGGCGCTCTAACCTTTTGCAAACCTTTTTATGGCACAGGAGTTCCTCAGTGAACCACTGTGCAGTTGGATTGCGGCAGGTGCTGTTACATGTCTTCATAGGAGCTTAGGTGTTCAGAGCCCCAATTAGCCAGGTGGATATTTGTTTATTGGCACTCTGCAGGCATGTGTCAAGTACAGGGGGGTAGAGAGCCAATTTGACTGTGAAAGCAGCAGAGGGGACCAGGGACCATTTACATGCTTTTTTTTATAGGAGGTGGAGCAATTAGGGGAATCTAATACAGTAGGGGAGTGTGTGATCTGAAAAGGAAGAATTAAATGATCAGACCAAGTGACAGGAATCAGAGAAATAACTTTTTATAGACGTACAGTTTGAGAAAATGGGGTCAAGAGTAAGGCCTCCAAAGTGCGTAGGAAATCGTACCAACTGATTCAGTTCCAATGCCTCGAGGACATTCACTAGAGATTATGCTACAAGACAACTAGTGTCTTCAAAGTGTAGATTCAGATCACCCAGACCAACAAGTTTCTGATAGCTGATAGCATAGGAAGGAAAAAGATCCACCAGAGCATATGTAAAAGCCCCGGCTGGTCCCGGAGGCTGATAGATAAGGAGACCTGCTACAGAGTGAGAGCTGGTGAAAGATAATGAAAAGAAAGCTGCTTTGCAGCTGGGTATTGTGAGTTCCATCAGTTTGAGTTGAAGATGACTCTTCAAAATCACTGCAAGCCCCCCACCCCTTTGTTTAGGCTTATCTGTTCTCAATATTGAGTAGCCATCTAGGACAGCATCCAGAAAGTCCGGTGCAGGCTGGGCATGGTGCCAAGTTTCCTCTAGGAAAAGGGCAACTGGCTGTTGGCTAGTTAGTAATTCTGAAATTTCGAATTTATGTTTGCTAAGGGATCAACAGTTCAGGTGTAAGCATTGCGAGAGACTCGTGCTATGCGAGCCCAGGGTGCAACTTCCACCGGCAGAGGTAAAGTATTGAAGATACAATTATACTTACCACAACCATTTTTACCGGAGCTAAGATCTATCAAGTGGAGGCAGTCTTTAGCCACCGTAGGTCATAGGGACAGGATCTCGGAGGCAGAATAACGGGGTGGACCAGCTAGAGAACAGGCAGGGGTCCTGGCCCCTGGTGCCCGCAGGTGCAGACCGGTGCAGACAGGCTTGCCTTTGGCGCGCCAGCGACATGCCCGCGCAGCTGCCATAATTTTGTAGCCCGCCTCTAAGGGCATGGCTAAGCACCAAAGGAGAACGGAAGGGAGGCAAGCAACACAGAACTGAAGCCCCGTTGCTCCACTCCGCAACTAAGCAAGAAAATAAAAGCAAAGTAAGCAGGAATAAGTAGTACTAAATAACAACGGAAAAATAATAAATTGGAAACAGTGGCATGTGAAATATTAAAAAGCCTGTGGAGGACCACCTAATATGGCCGCCAACCGAGATAGGAAGCCAGGCACCTCCCAGTGCCTAGTGTGCTACAAGGAAATGAAATGGGGTATGACTCGGGAGCCAGGCACCTCCCAGCGCCTAGGGCGCTACAAGCAAAACAAATGGGGTATGACTCAGGAGCCAGGCATCTCCAGAGCCTAAAGCACTACAAGGAAACAAAGCAGCAGTTAAAAACTGGCTTTCAGAGCCCAATAGAGCAGTGCATGCCTATTCACAATGGAGGAGAAACCTGCCGGGGCCGCACAGCAGGCATAATTTTATAGCCCACCTCTAAGGGCATGGCAAAGCGCCGAAGGAGAACGGAGGGGAGGCAAATAACACAGAACAGAAGCCCCGTTGCTCCACTCCGCAACTAAGCAAGAAAATAAAAGCAAGGTAAGCAAAAATAAGTAGTAATAAGTAACAACGTAAAAATCATAACAAATAGGAAACAGTGGCATATGCAATATTAAAAAGCCAGTGGAGGACCACCTAATATGGCCTCCAACCAGCACAGGGAGCCAGGCACCTCCCAGCGCCTAGTGCGCTACAAGCAAAACAAATGGAGTATGACTCGGGAGCCAGGCACCTCCCAGCGCTTAAAGTGCTACAAGGAAACAAAGAAATATTTTTTAATGCTGCCAGTGTCCTAAAGGGGCTGGGTAACATCTAAGCTTTTTTGTATTTCAAATATTGTGGGAGAGCTGTGTGGGGCACAGCAGCCTTCTTAGGAATATTTACAAAAACATTACAGTTAGCCTCCTGGGTCATTGAATTTATGACAACAGGAGTGCTTATTATATTTCTTACACCACTCTGAGCTGGAGCTGCATGTTCTTCAGCTGGAGTATGAAGTCCTCTTGTGATTAATGCTATGGCTAAATTGTGTGGCTTGAAGAACATTAAAGAAAAACTCAACACATGCTAATGCTGTTTCAGACCAACTACGGGCAACCCTCGCTCTTAGCCCTCCCTCCGACCCATCCAACACCGACGACGCCGCCTGCAACCTCAGACGATGGATGGACGACTGTGCCAACACCCTCGCCCCGCTGAAAAAACTCACCCACAGTGACACCACCAAAAGAGCCAGCTGGTTCACCTCGGAACTCCTAGCTTCCAAGCGCACCTGCCGGAAACTAGAGAAGAAATGGCACAGTGATAAGACACCGGACAGCCACGCAGCCCACAAAGACGCCATCCGTAACCACCACCACCTCATCAAGTCCGCCAAGAGAATCTCCTTCAAAGACCGCCTCAACAACAATGCACACAACAGCAAGGAGCTTTTCAACATCGTGAAGGAACTCTCCAACCCCAGCTCCAACACCAACGACATCCCGCCATCGCAACCCCTGTGCGATTCCCTCGCCACCTTCTTCCACCGCAAGATCGCCGACATCCACGACAGCTTCAACACCCAGACAGCCCCAACTAAGATCGATGCACCAGACCCACCGCACACCATCGTCCACGACCCCCTGCCAGCCTGGGCCAGCGTAAACATTGAGGACACCATCAAGACCATGAGCACAATACACTCCGGCTCCCCGTCAGACCCTTTCCCGCACCACATCTTCAACAAAGCCAGCAGCTCCATCACACCCCACCTGTGCAACGTCATCAATCTCTCCTTCAAGACCGCGACCTTCCCAGAGAGCTGGAAACACGCAGAGATCAACGCCCTACTCAAAAACCCAAGGCGGACCCGAGAGACCTCAAGAACTTCCGGCCCATCTCCCTGCTTCCGTTCCCAGCCAAGGTCATCGAGAAGATCGTCAACAAACAGCTAACCCGATAGCTCGAAGAAAACAGCATCCTGGACCCATCCCAATCGGGGTTCCGCAGCAACCACAGCACTGAGACTGCCCTCATCGCCGCCACCGACAACATCAGGATCCTGCTGGACAACGGTGAGACCGCAGCCCTCATCCTGCTGGACCTCTCCGCCGCCTTCGACACTGTCTGCCACCGCACTCTACGCGCACGCCTCCACGACGCAGGGATCCGAGACAAGGCCCTGGAATGGGCCACCTCCTTCCTCACCGGCAGAACCCAGAGAGTCCGCCTCCCACCATTCTGATCCGAAGCCTCCGAGATCATCTGCGGCGTACCCCAGGGATCGTCCATCAGCCCAACACTGTTCAACATCTACATGGCCCCGCTCGCACGCATCGCCAGACAGCACGACCTCAACATAATCTCCTACGCCGACGACACTCAACTGATCCTCTCCCTCACCAAGGACCCCCTCGCCGCCAAATCCAACCTCCATGAAGGAATGAAGGCCGTCGCCGATTGGATGAAGATCAGCCGACTAAAACTGAACACGGAGAAGACAGAGGTCCTCATCCTCGGCTCCAACCCCTCAGCCTGGGACGACTCCTGGTGGCCAACGACGCTGGGAGCAGCCCCGACACCCACCGACCACGCACGCAACCTGGGAGTCATCCTCGACTCAACGCTCTCCATGGCCAGGCAAGTCAACGCAGTCTCATCCTCCTGCTTCAACACCCTCCGCATGCTTCGCAAGATCTACAGGTGGATCCCGACAGACACAAGAAGAACAGTCACCCAGGCCCTCGTCAGTAGCAGACTTGACTATAGGAACGCCCTCTACGCGGGAGCCCCGGCCAAGCTCATCAAGCGACTGCAACGCATACAAAACGCCTCCGCACGCCTGATCCTCGATGTACCACGCCACAGCCACATCACCCCCACCTGAGGAACCTGCACTGGCTCCCCGTCGACAGGAGAATCTCCTTCAAACTCCTCATCCACGCACACAAGGCACTCCACAAGACTGGCCCAGCCTACCTCAACAGACGACTGCTCTTCTACGTCCCCAACCGCCAACTCCGCTCCGCCGACCTCTCCCTCGCCACCGTCCCTCGCATTCGAAGAACTACCACCGGCGGCAGATCCTTCTCCCACCTCGCCGCCAAGACCTGGAACACCCTTCCACTAAGCCTACGACAGACCCAAGACCTGCTGACCTTCAGGAGGCTACTCAAGACCTGGTTGTTCGACCAGTAGCAGCACCCCCCCCTTTTTTCTCCCCAGCGCCTTGAGACCCTCGCGGGTAAGTAGCGCGCTTTACAAATTCTGTGATTGATTGATTGATTGATTGATATCTCAAGGTGGCTGGGTATAAATGGTAGTACACTCAAACAATTCAAACATTATGTTGTCTATAAATCTTATTATTCCAAAGGTGCTCTAAAAGGAAAGCTTGCTACCAAACAACCTTAAGAACCATAAAAGTTAAAATATTGACAATTGCCTTTGAGCACACAAAATTAGAAGTCCACAATCAATTATTCCAATTTTCCATCCTTTAATTTGATCTTCGAGCTTCTAGGGCCAGATATACAACCCTATTTTGCTTGCGCAAACAGGTTTGCGACCTGTTTGCGCATGAAAAAAACAAATGGGCCATGTACTAACCCTATTTAGCGAATCACAAATGATTTGCAACTCGCTAAATAGGATTAGCAACTCACTATTAGGAAGGGGCGTTCCAAGGGCGTCCCTTCCTAATATCGAGTCTGAGCCCTATGTAAGACTGTTTTGCAACCGCAATTGCGGTCGCAAAACAGTCGCAGTTTACCACCCTTCTTTGAAGGGTGGTAAAGCACTCACAAACGGGAAGGGTTCCCCAGGGGACCCCTTCCCCTTTGTGAATGCAGGGGAAAATATTTTTTAGGGACAGGCAGTGGTCCCAGGGACCACTACCTGCCCTTAAAAAATGTAACCAAAATGTTTCATTTTTCTTTTTTTTAAATGCATCCTGTTTTCCTTTAAGGAAAACGGGCTGCATTTAAAAGAGGAAACTGCTTTATTGAAAAGCAGTCCCAGACAAGGAGGTCTGCTGAGCCCAGCAGGCCACCATACCTGGGAGGGTCAGTCATTCCTAATGGAGTCGCAAATTGCAAGTGTCTCATTAATATGCATGAGTGATGCAATTTGCGACCCCATTAGGAATCGCTAACAGTGTCTCTGACACTGTTGTACATTGATGTTTTTGACTCGCAAATTGCGACTCGCAATTTGCAACTCGCAAACATCAATGGTCGTACATCTGGCCTCTAGTCTCTAGTCTCTAGCCAACACATGTTTCACTGTACTGGTGTGTTTCCTGCAGCTTCATTAGGGCTAAGAGTGAACAAATCATAACTTTTTAAAGTAATTTCTCCCATGACAAACAAACTAATGTTGCCTTTTCTTGCAACTCAACTCTGTATTTTACAAGTGTATATATATTATTAAACCGTTTATTTCGGGCACAGCCCATAAAACGCATACAATCAGTACAACAGAAGTGCTCTTTGATACATTGTGAAATTGTACGATATAAAATATAAAACATCATGGTACATTTGACATAATATAAAAACAAGTTAAAAGTTAATGTGTCAACAGTGAAGAGAGAAGAAAGAACATCATCTGGATGAATGGATTAAAAGTCTGGGAGGGCAACCGATTATACATTTTGTTCACTGCTATGACCGCCACTCAGAGAAAATTCATATAATTACAATAGGGGAAGTGTGCAAAAGGGTAATCATTGGGGGCTTGACAGAGAAAAAGGAAGAGGAGAAGCATCCTTTCATTAACATGTGTTTAAATAGGTGAAAAGGTAAAACAATCAGTAGGAAGTATGGGGCAGTTCCAACGAAAGGACAGGGTATCCTGACCAGACTAATACTTATCAACTCTCTGTCATACTGCGAGATGAGGAATAGCCTTCCTTCTAAGTGCCCAGGCATTATGCAAGTACTGTGAGACCGCAAGAGCTACATTTTCTCTAGTGTCACTCTTAAATAGTCTCTCCGCTTCCCAATAATGTCTCACAACCATGAGATTGCAAGCAGCCTTTAGCCATTTTTTACGTGGGTTCCTATAGAGGAGGCAAAATAGCATAAAATGGGACTCCGTTTCCTCTACATTTGGGCAGTTTGGACAGGAGTTGGTCTTGGGAGATGCGTTAGCCCATTTAAAAGTGTGTGATCTCAGGGGCAGAACCCCACACCTATATTGGACATACAAGCATTTAGTTTGGTATGGCTGCATCCTGTTCATATATGGTTCAAACCCTGGTGTGCACTTGTGGTTCAAGAACTTGCCTGTAAGGGTGTTCGTTTGGTGCACTTCCAACGTTTGAGCTAAGACTGCCTCCCAATAGGCCTGTTTTGCCCTTGAGGCATCACCTTTTTCTATTAAATCAGGGGCTGACCATAACTCACTCATGCCTATTCTGTGTGCTGTTTCTTGTATATGTTTCAACCACGGTGTACTCAAATTTCTATCCAGAGCCAGGAGGTCTTTCACACACTCTCTGTAAGCTATCAGTTCATGCATGGACCATAGTCTAACCCAGTATAGCAGAGGTTTTAGGACAGCTGTTAAATTAATAGGATTGAGAGCCAGATCAAGTTGAGAGTGGTGAGAAAACATACCATGTATCAAAAGCTTGGGTAAGCTTATTAATTGATTCACTCATACATAAACAAGAATTTATTACAATGACACTAAGTGAGACACATAAAAATGTCTTCTCCATCAGCAAGGGCAAGAGAGAAAAGAAGCAGAAATTCCCCGAACATTTGCCTTAATACATTGTGAAAAGTGACCACAAACCACATACCTTACTCACAAATAGTTACCAATTTGGCACTGGAAAATCATTTAAGGCAAAGCTATATGTTAATATCACATCAGTACATGTCTGAAAATACTACAAAGACTAAATAATTATAAGTACATACTCACCCAATATAAAGTGTATTCCCATATAAGCAAAATATTATTTTTTATGTGTCCAATGACAACTGAACGTTGCACAAAAATATAAACTTATTAAATCATGCATCCATAAAAAAAATCTTTTCACACCCTTAAACAACTTGCTTCATACACCACATCATCATTGGCCTTAAACTATGGAACATCTATAAGTGCTAACAAAACTTACTAAGCCGAGAAATCTTCCCAACATCAAGCAGCTTGTATTGCCTATAGCACTCTACTTAAGCATCATCTTAACACATAACACATAGTGCAGTAAACAAACCACATACAATACAATATCACTCACCTCAAACTATAAAACAAAAATAAGTTATAACATAACTTATGTAGCAAGGGAGTGCTCCCGAAATAAGGCAGCGTGTATCACTTACACGTTCTACTTGGGCGCCATCTTGTCCTCAATAAGTAATGCAGTATACATGCCTATTTGGTTTGAAGAAAAATGCTTATTATGTGACAGTGATTATTATTAATCATTGCCATGTATATACATGGAAGTACATTGGTTTATAATTATTGATAAACTATTGTGTTGATTTATTGACAAATGCAAATAAGTCTGCTTTTTATATGGTAATGTGCTGACACACTGATAAATTCAATAGGCTCACATTTCATATTTTGGTGTTCTGACCCTTTGACAAAGCCAGGGGGTCTGCCTTACTTTAAATGACACCATTTATATTGTTACATACCAGTCGACCATGAGACCAGGTCCTGCACCAAACACCACATGGTGCATGGCCTTCGGCCATGCACTGTGGGGTTTAGGTGCCCATAGGGGGTTGGATGCAGAACCTGCACTTAAAAAATCTATGAAAAAACAAGGGTTAAAGTGAGGTTACGGGCTTGATTTAGATCTTGGCGGTCTGCCCCCCATCCCGACGTGGCGTTGGGACTGAGTATTCAACCAAGCTGATAGTCTTCTGCCCGCTGTGTTTAGATATATACACAAAACACAGAAGACCGCCATGGCAGTGGTCTTCTGTGTGGGCAAAGCATTCGCCGTCTCGACAACAAGGTATTGAAGAGCAGATTTAGATGTCCTGTTGGCAGAGTACTGATGGGGGCAACCGTGGTGGTAGGAAGACTGGTAGGTAACAGTTTTCTATTTACATAACTCACATATATGTTGTGTATGTGTGCATATAGGTTATGTGTAGTGAGTATATTGTGCAAACACAAGTAGATGATGGACGGAGTGCTGAAACTTTTCAAACACTCACCCCCAGTCACAGATCGGGGTTGAATCCATCATCATTCTTTAGCTCACTTTGCCAGCCCAGTTCAGGCACAGCTATATGCAAATAAGTCTTGACCCTGTGCCTCATGGGAACAGTCCAGCCCGAACTGCCAAGCCATGTCTTTCCTGGACCGGAAACAAGCATCCTGGGACCGGTTTTGAGGTAACCCCCCTCATCAGCCGGATAGCTTGAATCGAGTGGCAAAGTGAGCAAGGGACCCACGTCTGGGCATACCCTGCCAGCTTAGGGTGAACAAAGCAAACACAAGTAGATGATGGACGGAGTGCTGAAACTTTTCAAACACTAACCCCCAGCCACAGATCTGGGTTGAATCCATCATCATTCTTTAGCTCACTTTGCCACCCCAGTTCAGACACAGCTATATGCAAATCAGTCTTGACCCTGTTCCTCATGGGAACAGTCCAGCCTGAACTGCCAAGCCATGTCTTCCCTGGACCGGAAACAATGATCCTGGAACCGGTTTCGGGTTAACACCCCTCATCAGCCAGGCTAGCTTGAATCCAGTGGCAAAGTGAGCAAGGGATTCACGTCTGGCCATACCCTGCCAACCTAGGGCGATCAAAGCAAACACAAGTAGATGATGGACGGAGTGCTGAAACTTTTCAAACACTCACCCCAAGTCACAGATCTGGGTTGGATCCATCATCATTCTTTAGCTCACTTTGCCACCCCAGTTCAGACACAGCTATATGGAAATCAGTCTTGATCCTGTGCCTCATGGGAACAGTCCAGCCCGAACTGCCAAGCCATGTCTTCCCTGGACTGGAAACAAGCATCCTGGGACCAGTTTCGGGGTAACACCCCTCATCAGCCAGGCTAGCTTGAATCCAGTGGCAAAGTGAGCAAGGGACCCACGTCTGGGCATACCCTGCCAACTTAGGGCGAACAAAGCAAACACAAGTAGATGATGGACGGAGTGCTGAAACTTTTCAAACACTCACCCCCAGTCACAGATCTGGGTTGAATCCATCATCATTCTTTAGCTCACTTTGCTACCCCAGTTGAGACACAGCTAGATTTTGATGTCCTGTTGGCAGAGTACTGATGGGGGGCAACCGTGGTGGTTGGAAGACAGGTAGGTGACAGTTTTGTATTTACATTAATCACATATATGTTGTGTATGTTTGCATATAGGTTATGTGTAGTGAGCTTATTGTGCAAACACAAGTAGATGATGGACGGAGTGCTGAAACTTTTCAAACACTCACCCCCAGTCACAGATCTGGGTTGAATCCATCATCATTCTTTAGATCACTTTGCCACCCCAGTTCAGACACAGCTATATGCAAATCAGTCTTGACCCTGTTCCTCATGGGAACAGTCCAGCCCGAACTGCCAAGCCATGTCTGCCCTGGACCGGAAACAAGCATCCTGGGACCGGTTTCGGGCTAACACCCCTCATCAGCCAGGCTAGCTTGAATCACAGTTAGAAAATGAGTTACAGTTCTGGCTCAAACATAAAACCACTGAAATGTTGTTTAGACAAAATATCAACTTGTAAATATCGGGAGACGGAAATATTGGTAATACAATATTATGATGGAAAGATATTTTGATGCAAGAATAATGTCAATAATATTGGTTAATTAGGTAAGTAACATCTTTTTAAAGAATATTGTTGTTTTTAATATGGTTTATAGAATAGTTGTCAACAATATCATTGTTTAATGTGTTTTAGCTCATACATTAATTGTTTGTGTTACTAATATTTGTATAGTTGTTAGTCTATTTTTTAAATATAGCTTGCAATTATAAGTGATTTAGAATTCATTATTTAATTGTTATTAGTAATTTATAGTGTCATAGCATACTGTTGGGATTGTAGGGGGATCCGTTGGGAAGTTAATAAAATAATAATTAGCAAATAATTATTTATGTAGAATTAATCATTTTATTGATTATGTAAATGGTGTAATACTTATATCTTCTAGTTATAATTTAGGTGCTTGTTGCGAGTTTTGTAGTGTTATAGATTGTGAGGTTAATTAGGCAGTAATACATTCAAAGTAAATTATTTATTTAGAATTAATTATTTCATTGATTATTAATTATGTAAATTCTGTAATACTTATATATTTTAGTTATATTTGTGGTGTGGGTTGCTAGGTTTGTAGGGGTATAGGGTGAGGAGTTAACAATTAAATATTAATTAAATATTTAAATTAATATTAATTGCATAAATTAATTGTCTAATGCTTAGATATTTTAGTTATATATTAGGTGTGGGTTGCTGGGTTTGTGGGGTATAGGGTGGGAAGTTAAATAAGCAATAACTAATTAACAGGTAATTATTAATTGGTAATTGTGTAATTTTTATCAATTATGTTAATTCTGCTATTCTTATTTGTTTTGGTTTAATTTTAGGTGTGGGCTGCTAGGTTTGTAAGGGTATGGGATGGGAGGTTCATTAAGTAATAATTAAATAACATTTTGTATTGATAATTTTTGATTTAATAAAATAGTATGTAATTTGTTTAATGTTTTTATTTTTTTAATAAATATATAAATGAATATATTTAATGTTAATTAATAATGTTAGTTGAATATATTTTCTAAATTCAAATTCAAATATGTAATGTGTTTGAAGTGAAGTACTTTCCCTACTGTTGCTTAGACTGGAGTGAGAATAGGAAATTTTACCCCTCTGAAGTCCAACAGTTTCTCTTCTATTTTGCTGTTTCGAGTGTGAAAAGTAAATGTAACCCTTCCAAAGTTCAACACTTTTCCTACTGTTGTGCTGTTTGGAGTCAGAATAGCCCTCCAAAGTCCATTGTTTTCCCTACTGTTGCACAGACTGAAGTGAGAATAGTACATTTTACCCCTCTGAAGTCCAACACTTTCCCTTCTATTTTGCTGTTTGGAGTGGGAATAGTAAATGTGACTCCTTCAAAATCTAACATCTTCCCTGCTATTGCATAGACTGGAGTGGGAATAGTAAACCTAACCCTTCCAAAGTCAAAGAATTTCCATGTAGCTGCACAGTTTGGAGTGGGAATAATAAATTTAACCACTCCGAAGGCCAACAGTTTCCCTATTGTTATGCTGTTTGGAGTGGGAATTGTAAATTTAAGCCCTCAATATTCAAACACTTTCCTATTGTGGCACTGTTTAAAATGGGAATAGTAAATGTAACCTCTCCAAAATCCAAGACTTTCCCTACCTTTGCAGTGAGTGGTGTAAGAATAGTAAATGTAACCCCTCCAATGTTTAACACTTTCCCTACTGCTGCTTAGATTGGAGTGGGAATAATACATTTAACCCCTCCGAAGTCCAACACTTTCCCTCCTTTTACGCAGGCTAAGGTAGTAATAGTAAATCTAACCCCTCAAAAGTCCTAAGGTTTCCCTACTGCTGCATTGACTGGAGTAGGAATAGTACATATACCCCCTCTGATGTCTAGCTCATTCCCTACTGTTGCGTTGGTTTGAGTGGGAATAGTTAATCTCACCTTTCCGACAGGGCCAGCACTAGGGTGGTGCAATCAGTACCACCACATCTGGCACTGACTTTGGGAAGGGGGGCGTCATGTTTTCAAAAACAATATGGTTTGAAAAGCACCTGCTGCTGCCTTCTTTGCCTCCAGCAATTTTCAGGCAACGATAAAAATGTCAAGATAACTCTGGTGATTGATGGACCTGCTGCAGACAGAGCATAGTTTTGTCTACTGTAAGTTTTGACTCCTCATAAAGTAGAGCAGGAGGTTAAAATGCCTGCTGCAAAGAACGTGTACCATGCAGATCACAAAGTGCATATGTGAAGGGGGCTTCAATCAATCAGGATTTTGTAAAGCGCGCTACTCACCCGTGAGGGTCTCAAGGAGGGTGGGGTGCAGCTCCGGTTCAATCGAAGAGCCAGGTCTTGAGGTTCTTCCTGAAGGTGTGCAGGGTCGGGGAGCGTCTGATGTTGACAGGGAGCTCGTTCCAGGCTTTGGCTGCGACGTAGGAGAAGGCTCTTCCGCCCGCTCTGTTTCTGCGGATGCGGGGAGTCTCTGCTAGGGCGAGGTCGGCAGAGCGGAGGTTCCTTTTGGGTGCGTGGAAGGAAACTCTCCCATTGAGGTATTTGGGTCCGATGTTGTGGAGGGCTTTGTAGGCATGGGTGAGGAGTTTGAAGGTTACTCTCCTCTCGACGGGGAGCCAGTGGAGGTCTCGTAGGTATTGGGTCATGTGTTCGTGTCGCGGGGTCCCGAGGACGAGTCTGACTGCGGCGTTCTGGATGGTTTGGGGCTTCCATCTCAAATGACTAGTTGACACTTCCAGGTCATGTAAAAGTGAAGTTTATCAAGAGCTACAGATACAAAGACCTCCTCCACCAGAAAGCAAGGATTAAATGCCTTTTCCAACATTCTTAATTCCACCCCAGCAACCACCCATATTCTGATCCCTTGCATCATCACATAGAAACTAACATTGATGGAAATGAAAGAAGTGTAAACACCACTTCACCTCCCCCTTTTATAAACCAAATAAATGAAGTGAAACCTACACAGCAACATTTAGCTTCAACAAACATAGGGCCAGATGTACAAAGGTTTTTTGCGTGCGCAAATGGGTTTTAGACCAGTTTGCGCCCGCAAAAAAACAGTGGCCCATGTACTAATCCTATTTTGCGAGTCGCAAATCAATTTGCGACTCGCAAAATAGGATTAGCAACTCGCTATTAGGAAGGGGCTTTCAAAGGGCGTCCCTTCCTAATAGCGACTCATTAAGCTATGTAAGAATGTTTTGCGACCGCAATTGTGGTCGCACAACACTCGCAGTTAACCACCCTTCTCAGAAGGGTTGTAAAGCACTCACAAACGGGAAGGGGTTCCCAGGGGACCCCTTCCTATTTGTGAATGCATGCGCAAATATTTTTTAAGGGCAGGCAGTGGTCCCAGGGACCACTGCCTGCCCTTAAAAAATGAAACTGAAAAGTTTCATTTTTATTTTTTAAATGCAGCCCGTTTTCCTTTAAGGAAAACGGGCTGCATTTTTTAAAAAAAAACAGCTTTATTTAAAAGCAGTCCCAGACATGGAGGTCTGCTGACCCCAGCAGGCCACCATTCCTGGGAGTGCCAGCCATTTCCAATGGGGTCACAAATTGCGACAGCCTCATTAATATGCATGATGCATGCAATTTACGACCCCATTGGGAATCGCAAACAGTGTCTCAGACACTGTTGTGCAGCCCATTTAGCGAGTCGCAAATTGCGAGTCGCAAATGCGATGCAATTTGCGACTCGCTAATTGGTGGGTCGTACATCTGGCCCATAGTTTTGTAATTGACAAGGAACCCTTTTCTCACGAGAAGGTCTACCAACCTCCTCCTGCACAGATTCCGTTTCAGGGCGACCAATACCACTCGCTTGGCACTTCGCCACTCTATTAAGATTCTATATTTTGTGGTCATGTGTTTTGACAGCATTCTTAAACAACTTAAGAATCCTAACCGGTTGACTAAATTTGGATTTCTTACTGTCTTTCCCTGGAGACTTGATCCTGACCCAATCTCCTACTCACACCACAGTTCTTTTCACAGCCTTCCTCTCATCATATCATATTTTCCTTTGTTTCATCTTCTCCTTTTCTCTTTCTCTCCACCCTTCAGTACTGTCTACACCATCATCCACACCAGTTCACTTAACAGTAACCCACAAGGGAGTGAGTTTAGTGTTGGGAATTCTGCCTTTAAATAACCGAAATGGAGCAACACCAGTTGAAGAATGTGGTGTAAATCTATACTCACACACTTTAGACTTCATGACTCCCTCCCAGTTGTTACCAGACAACACAGCCTGTTGTAATGTTTCCTTCAGCACCTTCACAAACCGTTCAACAACACCATTGCTTTCAGGATGGTGCAGAGCCGCTTTCTTATGTATGACTCCCCTGTAGTTGAGAAAGCTTTCCACCACCCTGGAAGTAAACTGCACACCATTATCAGACAAAATAGTAGATGGAAACCCCTCTTGTTCAAAGAGTTCCGCCAGAAATTCAATGGCCACACTAGATTCAACGGAGTTGACAATCTTAATCTTTGGCCATCAGGAAAACAAATCCAGACATACTAGTATGGACCTGTCCTGGGACTTCAACTCAACATGTCCTAAGATGTCAATCGCAATGTCAGACCACAGACCACTGACTTGCTTTCTTATCACCATAGGTTGTGTCCTGCACTTCAAAATCCTATCACTGCATGAGTATTCCGTGCAATCACGAACTGTCCTTTCAATTTGCAAGTCCTTACCAGGCTACCAATAGGCATCCCTAACTCTCTCTTTAGTTTTAGCAATGCCCATGTGACTGACATGAGCACTGTTCACCAGTTTAACTCTGAGAATACAAGGTGGAACCAACTTACTTCCTCTCATAAGAAGATCATCAAAAACAGACAGCTCCTCCCTGACTTGCCAAAATCCCTTTATTTCTTCCTCACAATCTTTCCTCTCAATCCATCTTCCTTGAATATTTTCATAACCTGTTGTAACCACCGATCATTGGCTAAACAGTCCCTTCATTCTTTTTCCAGAATCAAACCTTCGCTGATCATACAAACATTGACTTCTTCCTCAAATACTTCTCCTCCAAACCAGTCACTTTCTTCCAATACCTCAGCCTCTCTGACACTCAATCTGGAAAGGCACTCTGCCAAAATGTTATTAGAGCCAGGTAGATAAGAGACTCCAAACTCAAATTCTTGCAATGCCACCACCCATTTCCTTATGCAATTTGACACCAAATTGATACCCTTCTTGGTAAAAACCTCTTTCAATGGCTTGTGATGAGTCAACACTTCAAACCTCTTCCCCTACAATTTTTTTTTAACTTGCCTACAGCCCAGATCACTCTGAGGGCCTCCTTCTCCACAATCGAATAGTTACACTCAGCCCCTCTGAATGGCCTTGAGATACAAAATGTTGTTTTATCAACACCATCCACCTTTTGTAACAGGACAGCTTCTAAGCCTTTCGAGCTGGCATCCGTCATGACATAGGAAAACCTCAAAGGATCAAAACTACCAAGATTTGGAGCTTCACACAAGAACTTCTTAATGCACCCAAACTCCTTCTCACAACCCTCACACCACACAAACTAACACCCTTTCCTGAGCAATGCCCTCATGCAAGTGGTCTTCTTGGCTTCTTGGGTAAGGTTTAATTCCAAAATTATTGCAAATCTTATATTGCAATGGTCAGAAGGCCTTCAAAGCAGGGGGATTGATGTTATTCCATTCTTTGAGGTACCCCGAAATAGAGCCCTAGATAATAGGTCTCTGTCAACTCACTCACTTTTAGACAGTAGAGACTCTTTGCATGAAACAGAGGAATTAAACATTTGTATTAATAAAAATGGTAGACAAGTGAAACTTAAAGAATGCCCCCCCTTTCCTTTAAATGGAACTCTAAAGAAGAGAGTCCAAAATGGAATTGGTTACCTGGTGTACTATCGAGCAGGTCTAACAGTAAACATCTACAATGGCCATCCTTCTAGCAATAAATTAAAAATTATATCCTGGAATGCTGCAGGAATAAAGAATAGCAGGGAGAAGTTACTATATTTAAGTACGTTAGATGCAAATGTGGTTTCTCTTCAGGAGACCTGGTGCACAGAGGAACTGATATGTAGGGATTATCTCATTTTAGATTGTAAAGCAACCCCGTCCAGGAGGGGACATGCAAAGGGAGGGTGGCTTGCCTACTGTCAAATAAGATAAAATGGAATTATGATTACTATAAAGATCCTAGTAATCTTTTTCTGGCAGTAACGTTGTATAATCTTGATAGTAATGTAAAACGTCCACCATTAATGTTGATAAATGCCTATATTCGGCCAGATGCCTCTTATGATGTTCTCTTAAAGGCGGTCTTTTCCTACATTAAAAAGTTAATGATGTAGAACTTCCCCCTCATATAGTTTTGGTAGGAGATCTGAATTGTAAAATCTCTAACTCTACTCTGGATAGATTCCGAAATAAAGAAAAAGAAGAATCTATGCAGATTCCATAAGCTCTCTTTCCACAAAATATAAGAACTAATAAGAGAGGGAAAATGTTTGCTGATGAATTAATGAAGGTTGATTGCATTATAGTAAATGGGAGATTTCCATCGGATACACCGGCAACTTTTACTTGTAAAACCTATAGTGGAGAGTCAATTTTAGACTAAGTGGTGGTGGGAAGTTCCTCATTTTCTTATTAAAAGATTAAAAGAATATTTAAGGTCTCTAATTCTTTCTGTAGTGACCATAAGTTACTAACTCTTTTTATAAATTTAAATTTGTCCATGCATGATCCGTGGGCATTAGATGGTGAATCTGTTAGTTTTGCTAAGAAAACAGGGAGATGTTATTGGGAGAACAAGGCCATCTTAGGCCTTGATAGTATCCTAGATATCACCTTAGAGAAATTGCCTAGTTGGACTCGAACATAAATTGCAAGTTTTAACGCATTCATGAATCAAGCGGTAGAAATTGCAAAGAAGGTGAACCAAAGAAAAAGTTTTAAAGTGGTCTCCCGATTCCTCCTGCCGTTAAATCTTGAAATAAATAAACTAGTTAGGGAACAGTACGTGAATTACTCCTCGGAAAGATACTATAGAATATTATTATTAAAAAGGAGGAGGACTCGGGTAAAGGTCAGGTCAAGAAAAGAGAGGGAAGATAACCTTTGGATTAAACTGAGAGAAGCAGCCTCTAAAGGCCAGGTAGGAATATTTTGGTCTCTTATCGGGGAGGGATGTGGAGCCAGATCTCGATCACTCCCTGTGGCCATTGAAGAACGTAAATGGGTTAGCTTTATTCGGGATTTATATGCAGATAATGCGACGGCAATTAAGTACATTGCACCAAAGGAATATCCCTCTTCGTATGGATCGCCCTCTGAAAAAGAAATAGAAATGGCGATCAGGGGGATGCGTTCCTCAGCCGCAATGGGCCCCCATGAATTACCAATCACAGTTCTAAAACAAAATAGTACACTGTGGAGTAAAATTCTTTACCCGGTGTTTAAGTATTGTTATGAAAATAAAATGGTTCCCCCCTCTTGGAAGGGGAGTATAATAGTCCCTCTGTTCAAGAAAGGAGATCGAGATCTTCCTCACAACTATCGTCAGATTGCGCTTCTTGATGCAGTGGGTAAAGTTTTCGCTAAATACCTTTTGACCCAAATTAGTGACTGGGTGGATGCGGTTAAAATTCTACTGCTGGAGCAAACTGGGTTTAGGACAAAGCATGGAACAATTGATAATCTAACTGCGCTATAGGTAATACATGAAAAATATGTTAAAATCAGAGGAGGAAGGGTATATACAGCCTTTATAGACTTCTCCACAGCATTTGACAAAGTAGATCGTCTCCTGCTGTGGAGAAAACGCTCAAATTTGGGTACGCCGGCCACCCTTTTGCAGTTAGTTCATGCTCTCCATACAGATACTTGGTGCAAAGTCCTAATGGGAGGGGAAAGAGGTCTCTCACAAGCCATCCCTACTGCAAATGGCCTAAAACAAGGATGTTTATTGGCTCCCCTGCTTTTCTCCCTATATATTTTTGATCTCCCTCACAATTTGGCTCAAAGTGAGGGCATTGCCCCGTTATTGGAGGGAAAACTGATTGTGTGTCTACTCTACGCAACAACATAATATTATTGGATTTAACGCCTAGGGGATTAAATAGTCGTCTGCAGGCACTTTACAAATTTGCAGAGGCTCACTATTTAAAGATTAATATATCAAAAATTTAAATCATGTGTATGCACTGAAGAAAGAAGCTGCAGTATGGGAATTTTGTGTGGTCTGTGGGTGGCCAAAAATTGGAACTTGTAACATCTTACACTTTTTTGGGAAAAATAGTGTGTGGCAACCTAAGCAACAAAGCCCATATAGAAAATAACATCTCTAAAGCTACTAGGCAGGGGAAAAGCTTGGGCTCCCTTTACAAATCTACTGGAAAAAGACATTTTGCACTTTTACTGGAGGTGTTTCGTGCAAAAATCCCTGCTTCGCTGTTGTATGGTATTGAATTGCTTGATGTAGAGATATGGGGTTTCTTAAATACAACGGAAGGCCGAATTTTAAGGAGCTTAGCCTCAGTTAACTCTGCTTGCCCTGTGGCTGCCCTCAGGTTAGATTTTGGGTTAAGAAGTAGTTCGGTACAGGGTCTTGCGGGGATAGTGCGTTGGGTTGTAAGCCTGGTAAAGGGTGATCCTGGTACATTAAGATTTTTAATTCAGAAAGAAATATTAGAATGTTTAAAAGAACAGTCATTAATTTGCGGTTGATTTGCTGCAATTGAATGAGTCCCTGCTCTTCACCCTATCATCGTATCAATTAAGGGCCACCTTGAAACAGGCCACCTGGGAATTAAGTTTCACAAGGATAGGGAAGCTTGCATTTCAAAGAGGGGTATTCATCCGGCCATTTACTCCTGTGTGGTAAATAAAGTACAGGCCTACATTTCCTGGAACCTGCCCCATGGAGTGCACCGCTTTTGGCTATTATTGAGGCAGGGTATGCTCCCTTTAAATCCTGTACTGTCTAAATGGTATGGTTCTTCCCCGATTTTGTAATTTGTGTAATAATGCCATTCAGGATGTTAATCATGTGTTATTTATTTGCCCCGCTTTATTATTGTGTCGGTGTAAATGGATGAGACCAATTTGTTTACAATTATCCATTCTCTCGGCCTCTGCACTAATTGATTCTATTTATGAGCCACCAAATGAAATGTTCTGTCATAGGATTTTTAACTTTTTGAAGTGTTTTTAAATTTTGCATCAAGGCTCATTAGATGAAGGGAGCAATTGTTAATTCCGATTTTTAACCCGATGTTATATAGCACTAAGGGCATAAAGGATATTTTAATTATCTTTTATTGTATAAAATATTACAATGTTTTATATTTGGAGATTTTTACTGTTGGATTTTGCTTAGGATTTGTAGATGCTATGTTGGATAAAAATTCTTATATGTTGTTGGTCTTTCAGATTATGTGGACCTCTATGGAGTTCCGAGATCATAAATAAATAAACTTGAAACTTGAAAGTGGTCTTCTTGGCAAAGTTAGGCACAAACTTGTTATAAAATTCAGCCTTTCCCAAAAAGTTCATGAGCTCTTCCTTGTTTTTGGGAGAGACAAGATTGCAAATGGATCTAACCAATGAAGGCTTAGGCCTAATACCAGATGGAGACACAAGATGTCCCTAATATTCTAATTCATCGACATCAAACTTGCAGTTGTCAGACCTAAGTGTGAGACCAGCATCTAATAATTTTTTTAATACAGATCTTAACCTGCTATCATGTTCTTCAATATTTACACCAACAATCAACACATCATCTTGACAGATTTTGACTACATCAACTCCTTGTAAAATACTCTCCATTGCTCTCTGAAAGACAGTGGCAGCAGAGATGAGCCCCAATGGCATCCTCAAAAATTAAAATGTGCCAACTGGTGTGATGAAAGTGGTAAGGTCTTGGGATAGAGGATGGAGTTTGACCTGATGGTAGGCTGATTATAAGTCCAACGAAGAAAAATGCTTAGCACCCCCAAGGAAGCACATCTCGTTTATGTTGGGGACTGGATAATGATCAACCACCACCGCTTTGTTGAGCTCCCTCAATTCAATGCAAAGTCTGGCCTCCCCATTGACCTTTCGTGCCATATCTACCGGAGAGACCCATTCTGTGGCTTCCACTTCCTGAATTACACCATTCTCTAAGAGTTTATCCAACTCTTTTCTCATGCTCTCCTTTACCAGCAGAGGTACACCTCTTACCTTCACCACTTTGGGGATGACATTTGATTTAAGTTTAATGCAATACATATAGTTTGTGAGGCAACGCAGCTCCTTCTTGAATACATATGGAAACCCTCTAACCCACTTCTCACTTCCTCCTCCAACAAACCGAACAGTTGGAACTTCTTTCAAACATACTGAGGGTCCTGCTGATGAAACCAGCTGATAACAGAGTCCCCTTTCATTGAAATAAATATCTCTGCAGGATTGACCCTCCCTTTGAAATCAATCATGCCCCAGAAGTAACCCAAAAGATCAATGGTCTCCCCACAATAACCTTTTGGCTTGATATCTGGTTTTAATAAAACCACCTTCCCCATCAAATGCTGCTCAAATTTTTTTTTTGGGGGGGGATAAGAGTAATTTTAGCTCTGGAATCAAAGAGCATGCGCACTGAGGCATCTTTGACTAACACTTCTTCAAAGGGCCATTTACTAGCACCTTCTTTAATTTGGAGAATATTGACTTCTTCACCTACTTCCTCATACACCTCCACCTCCCTGAATTTCTTAGCCTCTTTAGCAGACCTGCAACACCTGGAAAAATGACCCTTTTCTCAACAGATGCTACAAGTGGCTTTCCACCCTGGACACTATTTGAAATTTGCTATGTGTCCCACATTCCTACACCTATAGCATTTACCTTGAAAATGTTTGACACCATATGTTTTGACAGTTGAACTTGCATTAGTTTTACTCTTATTAGTTTTGGTGTCTACAACTTTTACCACATCTTGATCATTTTTCACTACTGATGCATCTTTACGTATCGTCTCAACACAAGCCTTCAAGTGTTCGTGCATTTTTACCATTGTGAGAACTTCTTGGAATGAAGGGTTATCTTTTTGCCATAAAGTATCACTGGCTTTGTCAAGGGTGCAACCCAACATCACTTGATCTCTCTAGCGTTCTTCCAAGGCCATTCCAAAATTGCAAGTGGAAGCCAACTTCCTTAACTCAGTGAAATACAGCTCTACTGATTCCTCCTGCTTTTGCATCCTCCTCCCAAAATGATATCTTTCAAGAACAGTACTAATTTTGGGAAAATAATGCAAATCCATCTTTTTAAAACAAAGTTCGTATTCATTCAGATTAGCGTAATCACTGTCAGGAAGATCAGGAAGATACTCAAAAACCTCCTGACCTTCAGAACCCAAACAATGCATGAACAAGGAAGTTTTCCTTTCTGCACTAAGTGAAGTGCCACACACTCTAGCATTGTGTGCAAAAACTTTTTTCCACCTCTGCCAAGGTATAGGAGGGTCTCCAGGCGAAGAAAGAAAAAATGGAGGAGTTGTAACGTTTTGCATAACTCTCAGCTCCTCCCAATTAACTTCTTGGTATCAGTTTGTGGAACAACAAACTAAAGATAGCTTCAAAATTGATACTTAGAACAATAAGCCAAAGTGAACTATAAAAGTTATAATTTGCAAAAACAAACTGGGCACATAAGCGTAAATGTGCTAATGTTCATCAAGAAAACATATACACATACATTTTGTGGCAATGGAATCTAGGTCATGAAATGTTTTTAGAGTAACTAGTCATGTGTCTCACCAGGGAGAAAAAGAGTCAAAAGGTTTGTTTGAATAGAAATGAGCTGTGTGCATCAGCGAGTAAAACCTGGGCACTCTATAATCAAGTGGATTAAAATGCTTCAGATTCCTACAGAACATAAACACACTTTTACCTTACATTTGCTGAGTGCATCAGCGTGTGAATTCGATGCACTCCTGTGTAATTAGCTGTGCGCATCAGCGTGAGTATGAGCACAGTGCACAGAGATCATCCTGTCGCTGCAGCAACCGTAGATCACAACTCGTAATCTGCCCAGACTAATGTGGTGGCTCGACCCTACTTGCGTGCATGTGAAATGCGCCAGGGACTCCGGTGTTTTCTCCGGCACGATCATGTGAAATGACTTGAAGATAAGCTGTGTGCATCAGCGCACCTGAAGTTGACGAATCATAATGTGCCCAAACCAAGATGGCTGCTGGACGCTACTTGCGTGCGTGCGTCACGCGTCACAGATGTTCCGTCGTCTTCACAGGCAGAGGCGCTGGGTCAGGCAGAGCGACTCCCTGAGTGACGAAGATGCCTGGAATTCCACAATGCCAGAACTCACGCTGCCTATCGTGCTCTCTCCCTCAAGCTGCCTCTCCCGCTCTGCCTGTCGAGCTACCTCTTGTGTCGGGCTCCCAATTAGCCAGAATTGTGCTGCGTCGTTAGGCACCGTAACCTAGCAGGTGCCTGAAGGTGAGAGTGTTCTAATTTTTTCTTTTTTCTTCCTTCTCTCTGTTTCAACAACCTTGTGAGGCTCACAGTTGGAGACAGTGTTGAGGTCTTTGCTTCTTTCTTTCGACCAGGGGTCTTCTCCTTTTCCACTAGTTGCCAAATTGTGAAGGGGCCTTCTGTCTTAAATGACTAGTCGACACTTCCAGGTCATAGAAAAGTGAAGTTTATTAAGAGCTACAGATACAAAGACCTCATCCACCAGAAAGCCAGGATTAACTGTCTTTTCCAACATTCTTTATTCCACCCCAGCAACCACCCACATTCTGATCCCTTGCATCATCACATAGAAAGTAACATTGATGGAAATGAAAGAAGTGTAAACACCACAGAATACAATATAAATAGGTCAGTGCGTTACTGCTTCTGTCAGAGAGCCCCTTTCGTTACTTGCAGTCTATAGATTTAAATCCTAATATAGAACAGTGAGCTATAAATTGAAATCAAAGAGCTGCATGCAAACTGCAAGGTGTTGATTAGAGCATTATGATTTTTCCTCCAGTCTTTCATTAACCTAATGTTGCAAAAAGGGTTCAATTGGGTAGAAATCAATTCTTATTAGTAAAGCCAACCGCAACCATGGTGTTACTTTTTAAATTCTGAGTTTATGCTTCTCCAGACCAAGCACTCAAACTATACTGTCTACCAGTAGGGATGACTTGTGACTCCTACACCTTGTAGTCCTCTATCTGATGTAACCTTTTCTATACACTGATTTACACACTTATGATATATTGTCTCTGTGTAATGCACATGTTATGTAAAGTGCTCTGACACTGTACACTGGTATGAGTGGTGCTATGAAACAAAAGGAATGCATGAGAGAGCGAGTGGTTATGGAGACTTGAGGGCACTGTTAAAGGGTGGTAGTGAGGGAATCCATGGTGGAGGTGGTCATTGGGGGTGCCAACAAACATTGTGGCACTGGGCACCACCAGTGCTAAAGCAGGCCCTGCTTTTTGAAGTCCAACACTTTGCCTACTGTTATGCTGTTAGGAGTGGCAATAGTAAATTTAACCCCTCCTAGTCCTACACTTTCTCTACTGTTGCAAAAATTGGAGTGAGAATAATATATCTGATGTTCTCAGACTCCAATACTTTTCCTAATATTGGTTACATACATTTTTTTATTAGTGTTATTTGTTTATTATTTAATTTTGTACATCTTTTTATCTTTTCAATATTTTTTTAATTTCTATATTTTTGCAATTCTGTTCTTTGATTTTTGATTTCTTAGATTTCATTCTAATGTTTTATTTAATATTTTGTAACTAAATTGCTAATATTTTTTAAGTTTTAAATATATATACACACAAAAGCAGTCAGGCTTTACCTAGAGGCAATGTGTAAAGTATTAAAGCAGCAGGTGGAGAGGTGTGGTGCAGTGGCCAGGGCAGCTGACTTCCGAGCACAGGGTTCACTGTTTGATCCCCGGCTCTGGCGGCAGCTCAGCTCAGCACCATATGACTCTGGGCAATAGCTCACTTAATTTCCATGACGGCCCCCAGCGCCTTGAGACCCGTAAGGGTGAGTAGCTGCGCTATATAAAAACGTACTTACATTTATTTAAACAGTAATAAAGTGGAAACATAACCCCAAATACAAAAATTCAATATCAATTCAGAAAAATAGCGCATGTTTTAAAAAATAAACGGACACCTAAAGGACAAAATCCAATAAGTAGAACCGGACATATGAATTTTCAGTTTAAGTTTAAACTAAAATTACCTCCAAAAAAGCACAAAGTATCAATCGCGGTTATCTGAATGTGCCAGACCTGATCAAAATCAAAACTTTAGGCAGACCCTGGTGAAGAGTGGGTCAGATATAGTGACCAGGTTTGTCCCTGTAGAATGTTTACAGCAGTCATCAATGAGTTGTCGGCAGCACAAGCTGGGAGCTAGATCCAAAGCGAGGCTTGACTAATGTGAGTTGCTGAAGATTGGGGTCCCAGTGTGGTCATGAATGAAGGCAGGAAAGCTCTTAACGGACAAATCTGAAGTCTGTGCCCACGAAGGCCTCAATGTTTCCGGGTTGCTGCTCTGAGGCGGTCCCGATGAAGTCCAATATGTTTGGACTTAGAAACTTTTCTGCAAGTTAAATATTCTTTAGCAGAACAATCCAGCAAGCTGAGGTCAACCGCGATTCGACATTGACGACTGTAGCTTTGACGGCAAACCCAGACTCCATTGGTTCTCCATACTGATATTTGACAAAAAGTTCCAGATTTTAAAGTTTGGGAACAGGAAGCATACACTCTAATATCAGCCAATGGTTCAGGATCTGGGGGCCACCACTTGAGAGTTATGACTCAATCAAACAGAAACCAGCAGCAGGGTCAAGTACAAGTTCAGTAGGTGCTGGTCAGCTGAGCTGGGCTGTTGTAGATAAAGGGCCTCAGGAAGCTTTTTGTGTCTCTGTTGCTCAACTTCTGGGGTACTCAGCTCAAGGCAAGTAGGTCCAGTTTTCCTTCAGGTTCTTCAAACATCAGATTCCTCTTCTGATTATTCACATGTCCAGGGGTGCTCTGAGGAGGTTACTAGGGTTACCATAATTATGCCCAGTGCCAGACTGCGGGTGGGGAAATCTCCTCGTTACTCCCTAACCAATGGGGTAAAAGTTTCTGGGGGTGACCCTACTCACTTTTAGAGTACTCCATGTGTGTTTTACTGTAAGCTATCCTACAATACCCCTGTTCCCGAGAACCAAAATGGCTGCACCCTTCTTCCCCCTTTCAGAGCTCCCTCTGCCCACTCAGAGATGTGGCTATGGAAATGGGCAAAACAATTTTTGTGGCCACTCCAAACCAGTTCTGCTGCAACTTCCCCTCGCACTTGGTTTGGAGTCAAGCTGGATCTCAAGACAAAAGGGTGGCAGGCCTAGGTGTGAGCTACATCTACAAATGACAGGGTAGGCATCCTTTGAAGCACAGGGAGGGGAAGGACACAGGCCCCAGGCCATCCTGCTCAAAAAAGACAAACATCTCTCCACACCAAACCCACTGTCAGGGAATAATCCACATCTCACCACAGGAAAGCCATAAGCAGTGAGGTGACACTGGACACTGGCAGAAAGGCCCATTTGGCCTAAGCAGGAAAATGCCAATATTCTAAAAGTGTCATTCCTAAAATAGTCATGGAAAATCTGACTTCCCCGTTACGTTGGATTTTACATTACGATTAGAATGAGTCCTTGATTTATTTTTCTAGCAGCTCCCAAACTGAAATTAAGCAATATATGTTGTTATAGTGTTTTCCTATGGCAGAGACAGTCTTGCTCCAGTGAAAAATTACTTTAAAGGTTTTTCATTGTTGGGACATGAAAAACATTATAAATGCATGTCCTACATGTTAAATGCCATGCCCCCACAGTATGGGCGTTTAGGCCTGACTTGAAGTATTAAAAAAGATTAAGGCCTGGCAAAAGGTTTATTTTTGAGTGCCTTGCATATCCAGGCTACAGGGTCAGGCCTGGTGACATTTTGGATAGTGCTACTGTAGTGGGTGGCACAAAGAGTGCTGCAGTCCACTAGTAGCATATGATCCAGCGCTAAATTTTTAATATCACCACAAAACCCAAGTTATACAATTCTCTCAGACAGCATATTTCTTTTATCCGTTTGCTTTTGTTAGTTTGCACAACTGTATCCCTTTCAACTTGTTTCTTGGTCTTCTTGTACATGTTCTCTTTTATCTCTTCTAGCTCTATTTCACCCATTTCTCTCTCTCTCTCCTTGTTTATCATGTTTTCCTTTTCTATTTTATTCTGTCTTCTTCTTTTCTTTATACATGTAATTACAAGCTTCAGCACTAAAATTATTATGATTATCATGGTTGCTATTATTATAACTTTCCCTATTATTAATCCACTCATTCTTGTTAACCAATTTATTACTGAAGAAAACCCTTTACCAAGTTTTCCAAATACACTTTCAACCTCCAGTGGAACAAGTTCTTTGTGCAAATTTGTAATATTCTTTATATACTTTTGTATATTTTCACTTTTATCTGGAATGTAAGTGCAACAATGTTGAACTTTCAGCATTCCACAGACTCCACCCTCTTTTGCCAAAAGAATGTCAAGGGCAAGTCGATTTTGCATCACCATAGCTCTCATGGCAACCATCTCTGTATTTACCATCAAGAACCCTCCAGCAGTATCTGTAGATAAACGATCTACCACTGTGGATAATTTCCGAATTTTAAATGCATTCAAAGATATTCCCACTGCTGGTATCAATGCACCAAAAATATCACCTACTATTTCTGAAAAACTTTCCCTTTTTCTACGTGTAAAGGTATTTATCATTTTGTGTGTTCCTTTTTCTTTTCTATCCATATGAAAAATCTTTGGAAAGACCAGGCCTAAATAACATGACCCATACCAATGGTCCGGCAACCTGTAATAAGCCCTATTTCCGCAAACATAATAGATCCCTGGAAATATTGGATCTTTTCCCCTTTGAATCCCCATCCGCCTAAAATTTGATAATTGTAATGGCAAATACTGGAACCCACAAAATAATTGTCATATCTTGTTTTATTTCTTCTAATGCACAACCTTCCCTGTTGGGGCCAATCCAGAGTCATAGCTGCATTTGTCTTTTTCTTGTCATGATTGTCTTCCTCAAACGCCCAAAGAGGTCTTTTGTCTCTTCTATCACTTTTCTTTGAAATTTCACTCTTCTTTCTTCAACCATCTCTAAAAATACTTTTTCTTCCTTCTTTAACTCACAGGTAAGGTTGTTTTTAACTATATTATCTACTGTTAAAATCTTATCTTCTATAAAATATTCACCAAATGTTTTTCCCTCTTTTATTTTGTTTAGCTCGGGAACTACAGAAACTTTTGCAAAAATCTTATCTATGTCAGTGTAATAATATTCTAATCTACCTGTTTTATAAAATAAACTTGCTAAAACACTACATGTTATTCCATACGTCAAAGGAAGGTGATGATAAGTCACACCCTCTGCTACAGACGCAGGCAATTGCATACAAACATAGCAATCTCTTACATCCATTGTTTCTACATACTCATATAATAATTTAGTAAAAACATTCTTTGAAAAATCTGTTATTGATTTGTCCTTATGTAATTCTGCACTACTTTTTAATATAACTGTTTCTTGAGTGTTAGCTCCTTTTTCTTTCTCTGTGTTATTAGACGTTTCTACTACAGCTAAACTAATTGGAATAGTGATTGCTAAAACCACCCATACTGTCATTAATAATCCTGTACAAAAGAAGCACATCTTACACCATCTACTTAAAAACTCACATCTACATTTTCTATCTCTAGTATCCTCCATTTTGTTTTATAATCTTATTTATTTATTTTCAAGAAAATTGTGTCACTACACCTCAAAAATGACTTATTGGTCACTCTGCACTCCAATGTTTTTGTCTTTGCTTGGTACTTTCTTTTAATTCTTTTCAGAATTCTTTCTTTGTCAAATCCAGTATTTTGTCAAATCCGGTAGAAATTCGTCAGATCCAATGTTTTGTCAAGTCCGGTAGAAATTGTTTAAATTTCTTCAAGTTTGTTGCACTTCACCTTCACCCATTAGGTTTCTTTGTTCGGGGTTCTCGTGAGTGTTCTTTTCTTCTTTGTTATCCGTTAAAGCAAGGTACAACCATTCAGGCGATCTATACTTCGGATTTACCTTCTTTACTCTTTTCATTTTCTGCAAGTGTTTTCCACCTTGTTTTTCTTGCTCTTTCTGGCTTGTTATTTCATTCACTTGTTCAGCACTTTTTCCATCTAACCTTATGATCCTGTATCTTAATTTTCTTACTTCGTTGGGCCAATTGTCTCCTTTTCTTGGCCTTTTTGCCTCACTTTCTTTTTCCTCTCTTTCTGTTTTCCAATTCCTTTTTCTTGACTCTAGTTTTTGGTTTCTTTCTTCTCCACTTTCTTCAGACTCTGTTTCAGTTTTTTCTTTATTGTCTCTTATTTTGAATCTTATAATTTAATTTTCTTCCTCTACTTGTGGTTCTTTTCTTATCTTCCTTCGTTCACCTATTTCTGTCCCTCCTCGAGGTTCTTCCGAATTTGTGTCAATCTCTCTATCTGCTTCTAAATTTCCCTGTTCTTTTGTTTGGCTATCTGTCCCTATTGCTCCTCGGGGATCTTCCGATTTTCTAACTTTCTGTTTGAAACTCTCCCTTCTTCATCTATTAATATTATCTCCGAAGGATTTTTACCACAACTTGTACTTGGTTGCTCACTGTTACTGTCTTCGTGTTCAGTTTCTTCTCTTATGCTTTCAAATTTCCAATTTCTTTTTAGAATTTCCTCACAATCCGAATGATCTGTATCAGATTCTGAACTGGTATCTGATATTTCCAGATGTCGACTCACATGTCGATCTTCAAGTTCTGGAACTTCAGCTATTTCCTCTACTTCTTCTGTCGTTGCACTTGTAGTTGGGTCTTCCAGATGTCGACTTACAGGTCGATCTTCAGATTCTGGCACCCTGTTCGTTTCTTCTTTCGCTTCTGATGCTGAACTGTTATCCAACACTTCCAGATGTCGACTCACATGTCGATCTTCAGGTTCTGGAACTCTGATGGTGTGACTGGCATGCACCCAATGTTTCACTCCTGCACATTTGACTGCAGTGGTTTTCTCCAGGATCACTTGTCGTGGTTCGTCCCAGCGAGGAACCAAACAGTTTCTTCTCCTGTGGACTTTTATGCGGACCCAATCTCCTGGATTCAAGTCGTGAGCTAGTTTTCTTTCAAGAGTGGTCGCATCCGGTCCAACCTGATGAAACACAGAACGCACCACATCAGCCAATCCTTTGCAATAATCCAGCACCAGATCATCAGTTATAGTCAGTAGTTTGTTGACAGATACATGTGCTTGTCTCATTGCTCATCCCATAATTATCTCATGGGGACTGAGTCCAGTTTTCCTTTCCGGAATACTTCTTATTGTCATTAAAACTAATGGCAAGGCATCTGGCCATTTAAGTCCTGTGGCTTGACACATTTTTCCTAACCTGTTCTTAATTGTTCCATTCACTTGCTCTACTATTCCAGAAGCCTCTGGTCTGTATGCACAATGCAGTTTCTGTTTCATACTAAGTGCTTCACAAATTAGTTTAATTCATTCATTTTGGAAATGTGTTCCTCTATCTGTTTCAATCGTGACTGGAAAACCATACCTCGGAATGAATTCTCGCAGCATAAGTTTTGCTACCGTGATTCCATCATTCCTTCTGGTCGGGTATGCTTCCACCCAACGGGAAAACAAACAGACGCCTACTAGGACATACCTTAGTCTGTTGCTCGGGGGCATTTCGATAAAATCCATTTGCATTCTAGTGAACGGACCTCCTTCTCGTCCTATTGTTCCTAGACTCACTACTGTCTTCCTTCCTGGATTTAACTGTTGACAAATAAGACATCTTTGACAAAGACTCTCAGCTATGGCTCTGAATTTTGGATTATACCATGTTTGTCTAAAAAGTCTGATCATTGAATCTCTCCCAATATGGGCTTGTCCATGGTACATCCGTGCCATGTCAGAAATCATACTATCAGGCATAACTGGTCTCTCATCTCTGTAAACCCAAACATCATTTTCCTCATGTTTTCTACATCCTGCTTTTATCCATGTATCTTTTTCTTCATCATCTGCTGCTTCCTGTAACTGTCTCACCTCATCCCATGTCTCAACAGGGTTAGTAAAAAGCAAAGGACAAGAAATATGCTCTCTCTCTCGGTTCCTGTTCAAAGTGACCACATTCTTTGCACAGTACTGTGCAATTTCATCAGCATACTTATTGACGACAGTTATGTAGTCTTCCCCATTTTTATGTGCATTGCACTTCACCACAGCAATCTGTTTCGGCAGCTGTATCGCCTCAAGCAACATTTTCACAAAATCTCCATTTCTAATTGGCGTTCCTGCAGATGTCAAGAAACCTCTTTGTGACCAATCTAACCAAAATCATGCACCACTCCAAAGCCGTATTGGCTATCTGTCACAATCGTAACCCGTACATTTCTTCCCAACTTGCAGGCTTGAATCAGAGCTACTAGTTCTGCGACTTGGGCAGACCGTATCCCTTTCAGACAAGATGCTTCCATTACAGTTGCTACTGTGCAAACTGCATATGCTGCACTTAGAACTCCATCATTTGTTCTCAAACATGAGCCATCCACGAACAGAATATAATCTGATTCCTTTAAGGGCTCATCTCGTATGTCTGGTCTCGGTTTTGTACAATATTCAAGCACATTCAGACATTCGTGATCTACTTCATCCATTTCAATTACACTCTCTTCATCTGGCAATGATGTCGAAGGATTCACATTCATACATCTGTCAATGGTCACATTATCTGCACTCAAAATTACTTTTTCATACCTAGTCAGCCGACTATGTGTCATGTATTGGGTTTTCGTTCTTGTCAAGAGAATTTCCACAGAATGGGGAACATATACTCTCAGTGGATATCCCATCACTATGCCTTCACTCTGTTCCAGACTCACACAAGTAGCAGCAACTGCTTTCAAACATCCAGGCAACGCTTTCGCTACAGGGTCTAAAACAGCTGAAAAATATGCAATGGGTCTTTTCATGGTTCCATGTCTCTGTACCAAGACTGAAAATGCACATCCATCTCTTTCACTGCAATACAACTCAAAATCTTTCTCATAGTCAGGCCTTCCCAATGCTGGAGCTTCACACAATTTATTTTTCAGCTCTCTGAATGCTTTCATTTCCTCATCATTCATTTCAAAAGGATCTTTAACATCCTTCTTTGTCAGTTTTTGCAACGGTTTAGCAATCAACGAAAAACCGCTTATCCATTGTCGACAATATCCAACCATTCCCAGAAACATTCTTACCTCTCTTTGCGTCATTGGAGCTCTCATTCCTTGAATCATCTTTATTCTTTCAGTCGTTACCTTTCGCACTCCTTTCTCAATTTTATGCCCTAAATATTGGACTTCTTGTTGACAAAACTGCAATTTTGATGGGGACACTTTATGTCCTCTTTTTGCTAAATGATTCAGCAAAGCAATTGTATCATTGACACATGCTTCCTTCGTTTTTGATGCCACCAGTAGGTCATCAATATACTGAACCATTACTGACTTTTCTGGCATTTTTAAATCTTCCAAGGATTTCTTTAGAATTTGATTAAAGATTGAGGGCTTTCTGTGTACCCTTGAGGAATTCGGCACCATGCCAAAATACGCTCTCCAAACCTGAACGCAAATAATGGCTGGCTATCTGGATGCAATGGAATAGAGAAAAATGCATGACATAAATCAATTACTGTGTACCATTCTGCTTCACGTGGAATCTGGTATAGAATCACAGCAGGGTTCGGTACTATTGGGCAACAAGGTACTACAATTTTGTTTACCTTCCTCAAATCCTGTACAATCCTATATGTTCCGTTTGGCTTTTTCAGTCCCATTATTGGCGAATTACATGGACTGCTCATTATTTCTTTTAGAATCCCTTGTTCAATCATTTTATTTATTACTGGCGTTATTCCTTCAATTATTTCTGGTGTCAATTTATACTGGGGCGTATTTGGGTAACTCGTTCCCTCTTTTACGGTTATTTTAACGGGATCTACTTCTTTCATTAATCCTATATCTTCTCCTGTAAAGTCCCACACTTCTTCTTTCACTGTCTTTTTCAGTTCAATTGGGATTTTCTCTGCATCAAATACAGGAAACAAATCATTTACTTCTGGTTCTAAATTTACCATTGTCATTTTATACAGTACATCTTCATCTGGGGTCTGAAATGCAATTCCATCTGGAGTACAATAGATAGTGCAATTCATTTTGCACAATAGATCGCGTCCTAATAGGTTCACAGGACTACAATCGCATACCACAAATCGGTGCATTTCACTAAATGGACCAATCTTTACCTCCACTAATTTAGTAAGAGGCGTCTTAATTTGCTGATTCGAAACTCCAACTACTTGGATATGTTCACCTGAGAGAGGAAGGTTTGGAATTTCCACTGACCTAACAGTAGAACGGGTAGCTCCAGTGTCCACAAGGAATGTTACATTTGAACCATTCACTTCTCCATCCACAAATGGACCAGACTGATCTACCTCTAGAGTTGCGCCAAGCACGCACTCTTCCCCTCTCCTAGGCACCGTCAGAAGCTTTCATCCCTTTCATCCTCATCCTGTCGTAACCAATATTGAGAAATGGCAGCTGCACGCGGCAACTGTGTTACCTGCTCTCCTCCGTAGAATCCTGTTTCTGCACTGTATTTCTGTTGGTTAACACTCTTGGGAAGTGGTGGTTGTGGCACCTGACTCTGTTGAGTAACTACCTCACTCTGCACCTGTGAATTTAATGATTGATTTTCCACATTAAGTTTTGGAGGAAATTTACACTCGTTTCTCCAATGCCCTAGCTTTCCGCAGTTATGGCATGGCCACTTTTTCTTTGCCTCATCTATGCTCATTTGTCCTTTTCCTTTACCTATATTTGGTCGAGATCTAGCCTGTCCTGCTTCATTACCTGTATTACTCAATTGAGCTTCTTGTTTCTCTGCAACTTTCACCTGTGCCCACATGGCTTTTTCTTTCAATTTACGCTGTCACTCTCAATATCATCACTGCAATACTTAGCATATCTCAAAACTTCATCTACTGTGCTATTCTGCCAACAAATCATATGCTGTTTAATCATCTCACTTATCTCTGGTTTCAACCCATATACAAATCTATATACAAAATGACTCATATCCTTCTCATTTAGTGTCTCATAACCACTATACTGTTTGAAAACTAACAACAGTCTTTCATAGTAAGCATGCACTGATTCTTTACTTTCCTGCGTGGTTCTGTCTATTTTTACCCAATCTGTTTCTTTAGGTGGAATCTTATTCTTCACAAAGGTAATTACTTGATCGTATTTCCTCATCACTTCTGGTCCTGGCGCTCCTGTTTTAGCATCCCTTGGATATTCTACAGTTGGCCAATCAATAGTAATCTTACATTCTGTCCACAAATCAGCTGGTACTACTATATCAAACAATCCATCCAAGTCTATCCACAACACCTTTGAAACCTTAACAAATCTCTCCACTTGTCTGTACCATTCTACTGGCTTCTCTCTCAACTTTGGGAAATCATTTGTAAATGACAGTATATCCTGTCTAGTCCATGGAACATGCACATAACTACGTCCTGGAGTTTCTCTCATCGGGTACTCCCTTACAATTGGTTCCTTATCTGTTACTGCAAAAGCCAAAGATGCTTTATCTGTTACTTTCTCATTCTTTTTCATCCATCTATTTCTCCATCTATCCACATCACCCCATTTTCTCAATAAAACAATTAATTCTTTTATTTGGGTCAATCTTCCTGATGTGTTCAGATTCTCTATATCTTTCTCACAAAAATCTACTCTATATGCTTTCTGCAACGTTCTCACTTTTACAAATTCTACTCCTAGTTCAATCGCTGTCTCTTCTAATTTGTCATGTAAATTTCTAGCTCTCCATGTAATACTTTTGCACAAAAACATAATCTCGTCATCCTGATAACTTTTCAATTTTTCTGTACCAATCGTTCCTAAAATCAATTCTTCCATGTCTATTTTTAACCTAATTACATCTAATGGTTTTACTTCTGTTTCTTTCATTTTTAGCGTTTTCAGCCATTCATTTAACTCATCTGGAGTCGGACCTACAGGCGTACTATTTAATTCTATCCAATTGTTACTTCTTTCTGGTGTCCCTGATGCAGACTCCGTTACCATGGGTATTCTCCTGAACTCATTCTCATTTATCGTCAAATTAGTAGGTGGGCTTGGTCTATAGGTACTAACCAAATGGTGTGCACCTTCATTGTCCAGTTCCATCCCTTCTCTTTTTCTTTGCAAATGTGAATTCATGGGAATCACTAAAAAACGTTCATCAATTTTCTGATTCTCAAAAATTGGCATTACTGGACCTATCGTTACTGGTACAGTTACAGCTTCCATATTCTTTGTCAATTCTCTTATTTTCTCAGTCAATTCTCTTGTGGTTTTTGCTAATTCAGTTGCATTGTCACTTTCTATCTCTTCATTTTGTGAAGTTTTTAATTGATCTTGTGACCTATTTATCTCATCTCTTCGTTCGGGATTTTTATTCCTCCCAGTTTCCATTGGCGGTGCATTAGGTGTCACCACCGCAGAAGTCTGTTGGTATGGAGGTGGGTTTCTGTTTAAAATATCTTCCAGCAATTCGTCTTCCGTCTCACTACCACCATACCCATATTTTTCCATAACCACATGTTTCTTTTTCTCTGTACACTTTTTCTTTGCCTCTTCCTCAACTGTAAAAGCTGGAAACAAACCTCCTGTCATATTAGCACATCTCCAACGCTTTATTCTGTCCTCATGATTTACTCCCCATAACCTTCCAGGCACAAATTCATGATTCTTTAATCCTCTGAATCTCTCTCGTTCATACATCTCATCTTCCCATTCAGTTAAAGCTTCAAACTGTGTCGGTCTAGGTCTAGGTTCTAACATTGCCATCTTCTCTCTCAAATTCCGTAGTACAGCTACATTAAATGAACCATTCTCAGGAAAGCCAATGCTCCATCATTCTTGGTATATTTTGTCCAATTTTCTAACCATATGCATGTATGATATCCATATTTCAGCATCATATGCGAAGCTGGTGATTTCGGCGGAGGAATTACTTGTCCCTCTCTAGTCACTACCTTTTTGTCTTTCTTAAAGAAGTTCTTAACTTTCGACATCCACAACGTTTTCTCTCTACCATATTCATAATACGACATGATTCACAATCGCTTTCTCTCCTCAAATGATCCGCAATTCAACACTGTTCTCTATGCGTTATTCGGACCAATACTAGCGCGACTCACACCAACACTCCAATTCGAGTCCATATACATTTTAATCAAACTTTCTTGTCTTAACCAGTTCCTTGTGGAATGTCCATGCTTGCATCGTTTCCCACAGTTCATGACATTACTCATCAGTTTCGATCAGTCCAATTTGTATCTTTTTCTGATACTTTTAGGTTCAACAGTTCCGTCCATTTATTCAGTTTGACTTCTCATGCTTCTTGCTGATCATCTTGGCACACATTTGCTCAGTAAGGTCACAATAGCCTTGACCATACTTCCATCTTAGGCTCTCAGCACGAACACGTGGTCATTCTTTTTCACAGCCTTTCTCCTTTTTCCCCACGGCTTCTTGCACATGCGTGCTCTAGCTCATGGCGGCCATTTTATATCGCTGCTCAACAGGCCTCAGCGCACTATTTTCAAAGATAAACAAAATATTGTTAAAATAAAGAATATAAACCCTTTCGTTTCCCTCCCGTCTTTCTACGTACCCCAATTAGGTATTACCTAGCAAAAAGCAACATATAAAGCCGTCCCTTACTTACCATCGCTTTATTTTGCCACCACACATTTTATTTTTAAAAGCACAAATCATGCGTTTATTATTTTTATTAGTACGCAAATATTACGTTTATGTTAGACACGTCAAAAATTATAAGTAGATTAATTTGCACACAAAAATAGCGTTACCTTTAACCCTTTACATGTAACATACATTGTTGGTTATTTACTTAAACGAACATGTTTATTAATTATTTTATGAAAATTATTAGGAGGTTAAAAAAATGTTCATTTATCCTGCTCCATCACATATCATTTACAAGCCATGGGTACATATAGTACCATATACTAGGGACTTATAGGTAAATTAAATGTGCCAATTAGGTATATGCAAGTTTTTGCCAGGTTTTAAAGAGCGTACACAAGAACTTGGTTAGCAGGAGTAAAGCGTGCAGAGTCCTATGACCATCAAAAACAGCATCAGCAAAAGAAGGCAAAAAGCTGGTGAAATGCCATGCAAACAATGGTAATTTCTAACACTATATTTTATAGTAATTTACAATTGTAAATGGTGAGTAGCCAGAAGTAGTAAACTTACTGAAATTGTAAGAGTAACCTTACAAATGTTAATTTACTTATGTGTAAGTTCACTTTTGTGACAAGCCCCCCCAAGTCACTTTCTGCACTGTGCTGTATGCAGGTTTACACCATTCCATTGAAATTGACTTTTTTAAGATATGATGTTTGTCATGAATAAACTCACTGATCAGCCATCATACATGCCTTCTCATTTATTGATGTTGTACAGATAGTACTCTTATGGGGTAGAATTGGATAAATCCCACACAGAACATGTGTGTGTTACAACCTAGATACCCTGTGAGTTAATCGGTTGCTCATTTTCGTTAACATTGCTGTGAATTGGAGCAGGTTTCAGATAGCCATGATACATATGGGGATATCATTCCAGATCCTTAGTACATTGATGCAGACTAGCTGTTGACTTTTCTTTTGCTTTACTGCATCTTCAGTTTGAATGTGTGCTGGTTACAGGTGTTCTGAGAGACACCATGAGCTTAGGATGTCTGGTTGCTAGTTGTGATGACTTAGTAGATGATACAGCTAATTTTGAAGATCTTGTAGTAAGGTTAGAGGAGTCAGTGGAGTTCCATGAGGGTGGGGTGAGGTGGTCATATTTCTTGAAGCACTAAATCAGGCATGCACTCCTGAAGTCGAGGTCTGGGAGGAAATGTTTCACTTTCTATAGAGGAGAGTGCTGGTATGAGGTTGTGTTGGGTTTTCTGGCAATTTAGTCCTTGAGGGTGAGATTGATGTCCAGCATAAATCTGAGTGACTGAGGTAGCATGAGAAAAATGCTTCCAGTGAGTCCCATTTAAGTCTTTAATGCGTGGATGGGGGGGGTAAGATGGTTGATGGTATCAAAGCGAGCTGAGATATCCAGTAGCATCAGGATGCAAAGGTCATCTTTGTATGTGGTCAGAGGGGCATCTATAATTTGTAAACCTGGTGTCTCCATGCAGCAGCATAAGCAGAGGTTTAAACCATTATTTTGACAATGAATGGTAGGTAAGTGGTTGTCAAAGCCATCAGGGTCTAGTGGGATATTTTTCAGGAATTTAAGGATGTGCTCTGTATTGACAGGTTCAAAATAGATGCCTTGAATGGTGATGGCAATAAAGATAGTGAGTAGGGATTGACACATCTATTCCGAAGAGGGTATTGAATGTAAACCAAAGGTAAGATATCATGTTTTTTAAGGTTGTGGCTTTGATGGAGTTCAAGATGTTGGCTAGGTCTGTGAAAGGTTTATGGGGGGCTTTAAAGACGACTGTTGTGGAATGCAACATGGAGATGTGAGTGTCAGAGGAGAAGCAGGCTTGGTTGCTGCTGATGTGCTGTCGAGCTGTCTGTATTTGTTAATTGAAAAAGTGATTGATGGCAATGCACTTATCCCTGGAGTGTGGGATCGTAGTGCCAGGCTGGTGCCTGCTGCAGTTCATGATTGTTTTGAATAGTGTTTTGCTTCTGTTTTTGTGGCTTTATTGATGTTACTGCTATAGTACTTTGCTCTTGCTAATCATAGGAAAGGGGGTTATTATTTGGGGAGGGAGTCCTGCCCAGGTATTATGGCCCAAAATCCTGTCCGATCCAACACACAAGTTCAAAAAATAAACCTGGACTCAAACCATGGTAGCTATCGCACCGAACAGATAGGCTTAAATTAGGAAAAAAGTGTGCAAAGGATTTAGCAATACCAAAATGATTAAAAAGCCAAAACACAACACAAGAAACTTCTCACAACTATTTTTTATAAAATAGAGAAAAATGAAATAAGAAAAAAACACTGAAACCAAAATCCAGCACGGGATCCAGAGATGTGATTTTTTATTTAAGGCAAAAAGTACCAGGAAAAAGTAAAAAGCCAATCAGAGAGGGACCTAGGAATGATTTCAGGCTGACAGCCATGGAGCATGGGTTGGATACTCAAAGCGTGTTAGTCCTGGTTAAAGATTTTACCTTCTAAAATTGAAGTTGAAATCCTGCAGCTGGGAAAGGATGCAGGTTGTATCAACCAAAGACTTCTCAAAGCAGGACAGCCATTAGAAAAGGTCTTGCTGAATATCAGGATGGATGAAATTCTGAAACAAAGTTCATTCGAAATTGAACACATTTGCTGTTAGGTCCTGCTGACACTTTGGAGGTCTTAAAAGTCAAAAAGGTTTGAGTATGTATTTTTCAGAGTTCCTTTTCAGGGTTTCTGGAGCAGCTCCCCTTGGTCACTTCTAATGCTCCCATGACCTCAGGGACATGAATTAGAGGTCAAAACTCACTCCAGCAGAGGCCATCAACAGGGAGCAGTACAATATGGGCTGCTACTGGTCATCTGGGCACTTCAGGAAAAAGGCCTCTTGCAGATTCTTATGTCCCTGTAGCCAGCTAACTGATCCTTGGAGTCCACTTCCTAGTCTTAGTTACAAGTGGGGGCAGATACAGCTCTTCAGATCTTCACACAGGTCTCTAAAAGCAGGCCCAGTCCTCTTCTGTTCTTCCACAGATCCAGAGAGTGTTCTGATGAGTGGTGTGTGCTTACCAAGCTGGTCAGACCTGCCGTGAGGGGAACGGCTCCTGTCCATTCCACGCCGCCGTGAGGGTAACGGCTCCTGCCTACTCCATGCCGCCGTGAGGGGAATGGCCTACATCTCCCAGCTGCCCCAGCGCCTCCCGCCAGGATAAAGGCACGGCTGCCCTCCCGCAGTGCAGGACGCGCTTACCAAGCTGGTCAGACCTGCCGTGAGGGGAACGGCTCCTGTCCATTCCACGCCGCCGTGAGGGGAACGGCTCCTGCCTACTCCACGCCGCCGTGAGGGGAACGGCCTACATCTCCCAGCTGCCCCAGCGCCTCCCGCCTGGATAAAGGCGCGGCTGCCCTCCCGCAGCGCGGGACGCGCTTACCAAGCTGGTCAGACCTGCCGTGAGGGGAACGGCTCCTGTCCATTCCACGCCGCCGTGAGGGGAACGGCTCCTGCCTACTCCACGCCGCCGTGAGGGGAACGGCCTACATCTCCCAGCTGCCCCAGCGCCTCCCACCAGGATAAAGGCGCGGCTGCCCTCCCGCAGCGTGGGACGCGCGCGGGCGAAGCCCGGGCCAAGGGCGGGCCCGTCTGATCTCGTCCGTGACCGTCAGAGGCCGGGCCGGGCTAACCCTCTGACATTGCTCATCCTCTTAGACATCAGTGTGGTGAGTGAAGTAAGCCTAGTATATTTTTTGTAGTGCATATTTTTGCATTAAACATGGCCAAATGGCTTGTTGTATCCAGCTTACGCGGCTCTGCCTCCATTGATAGTATGCTGGAGAGAGTTGTTAACATTGTCAGCACTGAAATAGAGCTAACTGAGAGGCGTATGTCCCTGGGCCCAACTACTCCCCACCCCACCCCCCAAAATATGACTCACTCCGGCTTGCCAAACAGTTCTCCTTCAGCGCTAAATCCATTAGTTCTCATGTCAGCTGCAGAGGGTGGACTGGTTAATGAGCAAAACTGGGGTAATGAAGATACTGGAGCTTATGTGGGGTCAATGGATCTAACGGACCTAATTTCACCAACTCGCGGGAAGGACATTGCTGCAGCAGTGAATGTTTCCCCAGATCCAGTAATCACGGGGGCAAAGAGAAAAAAGAAAGTAATGAAGCCCGCTTGCCCAAAGAGGAAACAACCACTGCGTTCAAAGCCACAGCGTACTGCTTTGAGTGCATGGATGCAAGGGTCAGCAGCCCCAAGTGAAACAGTGACTGTTAATGCCTCTGTCAATGTTTCTGATGTTTTAATGTCTACTAGTTTGCCTAGTCAATCAATTCATACCCAAACTGAATCTATACCAGCACCTTTTAATATTTTTAAACTGGGGGACACTGCAATAGATATTATTATGGACACCATGTTTGAGCGCGTTAAGGAGCTTGTCGATAAAAATGTTACTACCCTGTGGGAACGTTTAGATCGATTAGAATCACTAATTAGTAAGCCTAACTCACATAGTAAGGCATTTAATACGCTGCTAACACAGGGAGTGCACACATTCCGCAAGCCTTAAATGGCTTAGCCCCCAATACATCACAGCAACCCTTAGATGCCTCACAAACGTCGTTAACTGGTTCTCGTGATCCTTGTGATGTTTGCTGTAAAGTTAATAAATGCACCCTTACCAAGGTTCTCACTTCTCAGGATGGCATTTTAAATTTGGGCAATAATGCCTTGCATCTACCCCGCCACCAAGATGTGCTTGCATCTATTAAAGCCCCAGTAAAAGACGTAAATCAAACACATAATTTACAGAGCATAGCTTCCTTACCTGGGATTAACATTTGCAGGCCTCTCAATGCAAGAAATGATGTTTTAAGTTTACCTCCTGAGGCTTGTCCTTATGTATTAGTTTTAGCTGGGGTGCCACCTTTAAAGGAAAACCAACAAGAGTCTTGGGACCAACTGCGCAATAAGTGCACAAATTGGCTTACGAAACATAAAGGCTTTAGGGTGTCTAACATTAATGAGATTTTGATGGTACGCAGGGTTGGCTGGGTTGGATCATCAACGTAGTTAATAAAGGGAGACTGTATTGTTGTTAATTTCCGACAACCCGCACTTGTAAAATTGATACTATCACAGAGAGAGCATGACAGTTCTACTGATGTCTGGTCATTGCCCCTTGGCTATTTTTATTTTTATAAACCCAACGTCACGCAAGCCATTTCTCCGCTCATGTTACACAATAGATTTTCCTCCCTCTCGGATTTAGACACTCTAGATTGACTGGCCCCGTTATCAGTGCCTATTGAATTGGTCCCCTCCATAGTAGCACCTGTATCACTGTTAAGAGATGCCTCTAGGCAGTCTGACCAACTCTTGCAGATATTAAGTTGGAATATCGCTGGCCTAGCCTCTAAAGTAAATAATGAAGACTGGGTCGGGTTGGTAAATAAATTTGATATTCTATTGCTCCAGGAGACTTGGGCGACAAGTGAGATACATTGTGAGGGCTTCCAATGTTTTAATGTGTGTGCACTGGCTCCTAAACATGGGCGTCCGTCTGGCGGCCTTTCTATTTGGGTTAAAATATCGTCAGGTGGCGTTATTAAGACTATTTCGACAAACAGCCCTAATTACCAAGCTTTGATATACACACGTGGGGCCTCAATTTGTTTTATTAACTTTTATAATAATGACTTTTTAAGTGTACCCAATAAGATTGTTGAAAATCTTTTAAAATTTGTTTCTAATATACACATTGTAGCGGGAAATCAAAATTTAGCTGGAATTTGTCTGGGGGTGATTTTAATGTTAAGATCTCTAGAGCATATAATTTGGACACTGGCTACATACAATATGAAAATTTGAGTAAAAGGGGAACTGAATTAATGGATTATCTGTTAATGCATGATTTATCAAATGTGATGGACATTGCACCCATGGACCATAGTGATAATCAGACAGTGCCAACATATAGAGGCCGAGGCTGTGCCTCAATAATTGATTATGTTTTTATATCTGCCCCACTTGAAGACATTTTAGTTGGTGCAGAGGTTATACCTACTACGTTTGGGGATCACAACCCAACTTCGGTATTGTTTAGGGTTGCCCCCAGACCCTGGGGCCTGTAATATATCTTCCTCAACTGACAATCTAAGAATCATCTGGAAAGGAATTGATAACAGCATGCTGTTTAAGAACATGGTAACACTTCATCGATCAGCTGTTGATGTATGTCTGTCATCTATTGACCCTAACCTTGAGGTGGTTGCAGCCTTTACTCAGTTATGTGCAGGTATTAAACAGATGATCTCTAAACCTACGTTTAACAACAACCACCATCCTAAGTGGTTCAATAGTGTATGCTCCCGGGCTAATAGAGAACTTCGTGCCGCTTTGTCGGCAACACCTAGGGATGCAATTTTAATCAGATCACTAAGGAACCAATATAATAAAGTGGTTAAGCAAAGGAAAGAGGAGATTTTGAGAGATCAATGGGATAATTTGGCTTGCGCTGCAAGATTCAATAATACAAAAGGATTTTGGGAGGTGGTCAAAAATATGAGAAACACTGGTCAGCACTTAAGTCCCATAAGTTGTAATATAACCAGTGATGCCTGGGTCTCTCATTTCTCTAAAATATATTCTGCCCCATCGCTGGATGAGGTCCATATAGATCTTTACGTTGCGTCACGAGTCCAGATATCGCTCTCAGAAGTGGTAGACGCAATTGATCAGAGTTTAGGCAATAAGGCCCCCATCCCTGATGGATTTCCCATTGATTTTATTAAATATAAACCAGATTTCTGGGCCCCGATTTTACTTAATGTTTTTAATAACTTAACAAACTCCCAAATCCCTAGTACATGGTCGTCCAGCACAATAGTACCGATTTTTAAGAAGGGGGACAGGGCTAACCCTAGTTGTTATAGACCAATTTCTTTGATCGATAACACTTTAAAGATACTTGGGAGGGTGCTATTTAATAAAATTAGGAGTTGGGCTGAGGATACGCATATTTTAAATAAATGTCAGTTAGGTTTTAGAAGCAAATTAGGAACTATAGAGCAATGTCTCAATTTAAATTTGATTGTTGACAAATATACGATAGCTCGGCAGTCTCCCATTTACCTAGCTTTCATGGACCTCACCTCAGCCTTCGATTATGTGAATAGATCGCGCCTATGGTCATGTCTCCTAAATTATGGGCTAGACGTGGCCTTAGTACATTTTTTGGCCTTCTTACACAAGGATTTGGGGGCAAGGGTAAGGATTAGTAGGGATGGGGCCGTATCAGAGAATATTGTCATCGGCCGAGGGGTCAGGCAGGGGTGTGTGCTGGCCCCTCTGCTTTTCATTTTATATATTAATGAGTTGCATGATGAGCTGTCAAACTTGACTACGGATGTCCCGGTGATCAATGGTATCAAAATACTTGCTTTATTATACGCGGATGACGCGGTACTAATGGGCCGCACACCAAATGCACTACGCACTTTAGTCGGGTGCTTTGTCGATTTTATGTCTAAATTGGACTTGTGTACAAATTTAAAAAAATCTTTTTTAATGAATTGTGGTCCAAATAAACATCGGGTTAATGTAATCAGCTCCGGCTCTGAAAAACTATTTTGCACACGCACTTTCTCATACCTGGGGCTAGTATTTGCTGACAATGGTTCTTGGACTGCCCATTTGACACACAGTCGTAACAAACTCTTAAAGGCCTCCAACTCAATCTTATGCCTCCCTCAACCCAGAAGAACTGAGGTAGTGCTATCCCTACTGAAGATATATAGAACTCAATGTAGACCAACCGCAACTTATGGAGCTGAAGTGTGGGGTTATGCGAATTGTAACAATATTCAAATAGAGGAAAATAGATTTTGTCGGAGAGTTCTGGGGGTTCCGATTAGCTCCTCTTCCTTTGTTTGTCACCGGGAGCTAAAACTGTCTTATATTGAAGATTATATTAGGGCCCGTCCAACTATTTTTTGGATAAAAGTATGGCAAAATCCGGCAACCACTTTTACCAGAGAAATAATAGCTGATTGTCTTAAATGTGACAAGGGCAGTAGCATACCTTGGTTGGCAGCTGTTAAGGACAACTTGTCCGCTGTAAATCTGCCACACATTTTCTCAAATCCAAGTGATATGTCAGGCATTAATAAAAAGACTATACAGGAGACCCTGTATGGGTATTATGCCAGTATGAGACTTAGGCATGAAGCTTCGAAAAGCTCAGTTGCCAGTTACATAACAATGTCGGACGCTGAGGGCCCACCGATAATATTGCCAGTCCGTTATCTTTTAATGGCGACTAACCGTTGGGAAAGAAGTTTGCTCTTTCGCCTTAGGGCTGGTACTTTAAAATATTTATTATGTTTTCCCCTTGGGCACACCAGTAACCTTGAGCAAACCCCTTGTCCCTGTGGTAATCGCGGCAATCAATCTATGTTACATTTTTTGTTTTTCTGTAACTTTTATCAGTTACATAGTAAACAGTTGCTGATCCCGTTTTTTAAGGCAGCTGCTATTTGCAACTATAAGGTGGCATATAGAGAAATTGTTGAGCTCAAAGACGAAAATTTAATTTTCCGCGTCAGCACTTTCTTGCGTTTGGCTGTCTGCTCACGCGCTTCTATGAGTTTGGTATAATTGGCTTTGATTGCCCATTTTTAGCCTCTCATTTATATGTAGGTTGCATAATTGTATTGTGTGTATTTCATTGTTACATAATTTTTGATAAACTGTCCGCACCTTATAATATTATGCTGCTAGATTTAATGAATTTGTCTGATTTTAACGCTGGTCTAATGTGATAAATTGTCCGCATTTTAAATCATTATGCTGCTATATTTAATGAACTTTTTATTCTCATTTTAATATGTGTTACTATTTTAGTCTGATGTTATTTATCAAATCAGTGGATATTGGTTGCCTGTATCAGTTGATTCAAGGAACTATTATACTATTGCCCCAAACAAATTATAAGTGTAAGACAAATCCCCTGAGCATTGCGTATGTATATGTTTTGTGTATTTACTGTTTTTTTATCTTGCTGGTATTTATTACTTTGTTCTTTTATGGATATTTTCTTATCCGAATAAAGATGAATTGAATTGAATTGAATTGAGTGGTGTGTGAGGTTCCAACTTTGTAGGTTTCACTAGTCAGTGGGTTGTGGGTAACTCTTGCACACCCAACCAATTAGAAAAAAGTTCCAAGGAAAACTCTTTTAACTTGTGTAGCTCATCCTGTTTGCCTTACTGCAAACTATCCCACAGTGCACTATTCTGAGACAATTCCAACAGAGCAGAATCGGTCTGCCCCAGAAGGTAGCTTGCCTGCCAGCCTGGCTTGTGTTTAGGGAAATGAGAAGTCCCCTCCTCCTCAGCTACATTATGCTCTTTCTGGGACCAGCTCCCCCTCCCGCTGGGTTGTTGCCAAACTGGCTACAGTATGCCTACAAAACAAAAGGCTTCTCTTCCACAGGTCTCCCGATACACTTAACTATGACCTAAGACTAGGACCTCACCCCTGTCTGTTTCAAGTTAATGAAGGGGCAGATTTACAAGGCCCTTGCGCCACTTTTGCGTCATATTTAACATGGGAAAAGTGACGCAAAAGTGGTGCAAGGGCCTTATAAATCTGCCCCGAAGTTTTCAACCCTTCCCATATGTCATTCCTGAGCTGATATGTGTCACATATTTCACACCAGGGCCTTCCTGTGAAACGTCCTAAGCCTATGTTACTGGCCTGGAAGCAGTTTTCCTACTTCATTAATGGGAAACGGTGTAAGGACCATCTGCCAGTGGCTTATGCCAATTAGTCTACTGGAGCCCCAGGCAGGTACATTGTAACTTTTTAAAAGTTACTTTTCAAAAATAGTTATTAAAAATATGACTTCATCATTGAATGGGATTTTTTAAAAAACATTAAAAATAGTGTTTGAATTATTCCAGTAGCTTGTCCCAATCCAGAGCTAGCAGGGTTATGATTTTATACTAAACTCAAGTTTTTCTCATAGGACAGCAACAGCCCTTTACAGCTATTCTCATAGGGCAGCTACAGACCTTACTGTGAAAATAGCTTTTGGGGTTGGTCACTAAATGTAAATGACAACAGACAATTCTGGCATGTACCACTAAATACTAGGCACTCTGTCTTGTGGGCTACATGCCCTACCTATGTGTGACTTATTAAAAGTATGCTTCCTTTCTGTCAAAAGGGGTTATTTTGATAGGTTCACTTGCAGGAGTCAGGCAACATAGGAAAGCCTTAAGCCATGTTTCCTGTGTCAGCCTGGTGGATATCACAGTCTATGATTCAGTTCCTATATGACTTTTAACTTTTCAATGCTGTAGGTGGATTTCCTGCACCATATACTACAGCGTTATTGGGAAGTTAAATTTGCCAGTTAGGAGTTAGCCAATTTTAAAACGTTTTAGGGTTCAGAGCACCTACACTGGAGGCTGGATATCAGTGCCCAGTGTGCAAAATGTAAAAACCAACATCATCAGTCCAAAGAAATGGGCATTGTAGAGTAAGGTTGCATGGATTAGGGTTAGGCAGCCTGAAGTGCATCAGCACCACAAGAGAGCAGAACTGCCCCATTTCTTACTAGATATGACTCATTTCTGCTTTCTCACTTTGAAGCTGCACAGCAACTTCCCTTGCTGAGTTGCGTCAAAGTTTAGTTAGTAAATCTGGCACTTGATCAGGTTTTTTCCGATTTCTGTTGTACAGTGCCCAACCGATAATGTGTGGTGATCTGCATTACATGTACTTTAAATTAGGATAAAGAGGACCTTTTTTTCCCGAAATACACCCTACCAAGTGCAATCTGCCCTGAGAAATCTTCCAACATTTTCCCGGCTAGTGAAAGCCGTTTGAGGCTATCCCTCCTGACCCCGCAGATTTAGCTTTGCCGTAGCTAATTTGTTTGTCTGTTTGCTTCCCCTACATTTATCTCATTCCTTTCAGCTTCTTATCTGCCCCTTCTCTGTCAGTGAGGTCCGCTTTTCAAGTTTATTCTTCTTCTTTTACCCAGGGATGTTTAGCAAACTTTTTTTCTGTATTAACTCATCCACCTTTTCTACATATTTCATACAATGTGCATTTTAGTAATTTGTTATAAGACTAATTCAAGAGGGGACTTTTAGGAGGTACATTCCAGGAAGACCTCGACCAGGAGATCCAAAGGGTGCACAGAGATCTCTATATACTGAAGTCGATTAGGAAAAACCTAGGAAAATCCAAGTGAACTTGCACACCTATCTGATTGAAGATCCCATCTTGTCCAGCATTTTTCTTGTTCTTTAGTATCAACCCTATGCCATGCCACCGAGGAAATGCAGTGGGTTCTAGGGAATACGATGGCCAAACTGCATAGTCTAAGGGCCAAAGCTTAACTAATTCACAGCCACATTAAAAGTTATTTGGGACAACTTGGTCTTTCTTATTATCAGCCTGTCAGGCTTTCATGTCTTTTACTTTCAAGCGTATCACTCTCAGCTAATCTCGGTTTTAGTCACTCTGTGTCACTTACTTTCAGTCTCAGTCACTCTGTTTCCGTCTTTCTCAGAATCTCTCGCTCTCGCTCTCTCTGTCTCTTTCTATTGCTCTTTCCATTAATGTCACTCTCACCTTCTCTCTTCTCCCCCATTACTGCGCAAAAATCAACAAAACACAAATGTTTGCAGGAAGTTTGTACAATTACCAGTGGTGTCAATGCAGGGACGGGGACCGGAGAAACCGCCTCTTTGGCCCTGGTAAGAGATCAGTGCTTTTCAGGGCTAAGTGTCCTGATCGTGCCTTGCGAGGTGGAGCCACAGTCTGTTTTGCACTAAGAAGAGTGGTCACGTCATTCTCACTTGCCATGCAGGATCTGGACCCTGCAAAATGATTTTGCCTTATAGAAAACTAGCATGTCATTGATTGTCAGACAAATGTGCAAGTCTTGTCCTGACAGTATTTAGCTAATAGTGTTTTGTATTCTGGGAACAAGAATTTGCTGATAAAGGGTTTCTGATCGCAAAAATGATTTAAAAAAGAAAACAATATCCACCCAGGCAATTAAAAAGAAGACCTTCTCTGACAGACTGGGCCAGAAGGTAATGGTAAGTATTTGAGGTTCCCCATTTGGCCCATTGTGTGGTTTCAGGGACATATTTTTGTTACTGTCTGATTTCTACTGCCCACTTGCAATTATTAAGGCATGTTACTTGCCTGCATTCATGCCATGACAAGTCATGCGGGCTGAAAATCCTAAAAACGCTGAAGCCTCCCTAGATCAGCTTCCTGACACTATGAAGAGATGGAAGAGCGAAGGTGATGGCAAAAAGTGAAATAGGAGAGAGAAGAAGGAGATTAGACTCAGACTGTTCAAGAGCGGCCAGTGGAGATAAGAAAGAAGGAAGGAACTAATGGTGCCATGCAGAAGGAATATTGGAAGCAGATGTTGACAGGGTATTCAAGGCTGACAACAGGAAGACACCCGTATACACCCTTGAATACATCCCTTCAAATATAACCATAGGGGCCAGGCAAGAAGTACTCCAGGTAAATGTGGAGTGTTTAATGGGTCAGGAGGTGGAGGTAGAGGAAGGGCGCTATCCATCACACCCGATGATGAGGAACACTCTGGTCTCTGGAATACCCAAGCGGTGAGGGTTGCTTTGGCACACCAGAGCATTCAAACAGCTTTCCAAATCAGCTCTCTCTGATTGTGAGAGTGTGCTGCTCAGTCTGTGTTTGTTGCCATTTGGAGGAACAACTCGGTCATGGCACTGATGAGAAAAAACACGGGTTGTGCCTTTAAGCCCCGCCTGCCCTCAGTATCCCACATTTGTCTGCTCACTTCAATATCCTATGGGTATTAATTCCTTGAGTGAATACTTGGATAGCAGCACAACCTCACAATGTGAGAGCCCTACCTTTGGCAGGCCTGGTGTACTGTTCCATGGCGCGGTCCAACCTTAGTTTACTGTTTGGGGTATGACGAGGAACCTGATGGGACCATGCACCAAGGGCTAGTTAAGGCAGAGCTCACTTGAAGCCGAAATCATCGAACTGAGACTCACACATGGTGTGTAGGAGGACCTAAGAAGGCCTTCTCCAGCCCCTGTCTGCCTTTGGTAAGGCTGCTGCACTACCCTGAGCATAGTCCTGTAACCTTAAATTAATATGTGAGGTATGGCGGCATGCTCAGAGACCAGTGAGGTGACACAGGCAGCCTGCACTTGGCTCAGGTCCAGTGCTCCTCCAGGAGACAGTGCTCTGACCCTGCACACAGGGCACAATCTACTGGCACTGCCCCTGATGCACATCTCCGAGTTTGGCTGTGCACCACCATACATCTCACGTGAAGCCCAAAGCCACCAACTGAGGTGTGTGGTGTGCGGAAGGAAAAGCCGAAAGAGCCCCTTTTCAGTCCCCGCTCCTGAACCCAGACTGTTCAGTGTCATCTGAAAGTTTTTTTTATGCTTTGCCCGAAGCCCAATCCCACCTGCTGAGGTATGGTGCACAGGAGAGCTCTCGAAGGCCTTGTCCAGTAGCCGTCCCTGATCCTGCCCTGTTTTTTTGTCATGACTGCAGTGATTTTTCAAAAGATTAATTCACAGCACCCCTGCGACGTATAGGGGGGTGTATTTAAGCTCATCCTTCTGGGGCACTGTTCACTTTACCCACAAATAGTCTCTTTGGGGCACATGCATCATTGGAAATTGCGCTCGCAAAGGGGCAGATTAGCAGAATCTGCCCTTTTGCGACTGCAATTTTTGCATTTGGGATGCATCATCCCAAATGCAAATATCGCAATTTGCGATTGCATGTAAGGAATCGCAAATTGCGATGCCTGAAATGCAATGCAAGATTGCATTCAAAATAGCGATTTCGCTAATATGGACCGCTAAATACCGACTATTTCAACCTCTTGGTATTTAGCGCAAACTTTGAAAAATGCACTAAAGTGCATTTTTCAAAGTTTCAGGTTACACACACATGGGTGCACATCACAATTTCAGGGATGCAACAGGGTGTCCTTTTGACACCCTTGCACCCTTGAAATTGCATGCGCAATTTGCGAGTACCTATTGGTACTTGCAAATTGCGCCTGCAATTTCCCATTTATTCCTATGGGCCTGTAGGCCCATAGGAATGAATGGGAAGCCATTCCTTAATTGCGACTCGCAATTTAGTAGTCGCAATTAAGGGATGTTTAGGAATCGCTATTTTAATAGCGATTCCTACATGCATAGGCTTTTGCGATTCCTTAATGATCGCAAAAGACTACATTGATGCATGTGCCCCTTTATTCTATCCCGCAGAATTCGCACAATTCAGTGACTTTCTTGGCGCCTTTCAGAATTGGACAGTGCTGTTATTTCCAACGGATTCCTGTTTTTACTGGAAATAACCGCATATTTATCAATTTGCTTTTGTATCGACCAGGATATATGAAGAAGTGCAACAGTGACGCGCGTTATTATTGCTACTTTCTAGTTATTTACTGTGGTTACTTGTTTTATTCCCACTCCTTAGTATACACGATGGTTGCAACATAAGCAGTGGGATGGGCCAACGCTACAATGTGATGTCATATGCATATTAATTCTGGGGGTCTGTATGGGATTAACATTTCAGAAATATTTTCTTTGTAAAATGAAATCTGGCCAAAATTAGCCAGTTTCATGATCTTTATTTTAAATCTGACCTTGATGTTGTCATTAATATTCATTTGTTTATAATTGCTCTAATTTCTGCGATAATGACTTCAGCTCCCAACTGCTTGATTGATAGTTCTTATGCCTTATCTTTAAAAGGGAAGAGGCTTCAAAATTACACCATTCATGCATTTTATTTTTAGCTAGCTTTAATTACGAGGTAGCTAAGCAAGCATGCAAAATGCACCATGATTGATGGATTTTGAGTAGACGCGTTCTTTTTTCCTCTTGAAGATGTATGTTCCATGTATCAATTTGCAGCTAAAAATAAATGAAGATTGCAACCCACAGCATCAGAGGATTTATTGAGCTGTGCAGTTAGTCTTATGTTTGTGCTCGTTTAGGAATCAGCTGATTAGCACCGCGGGAGCTCTCTAAAATTAAAAAATAGGAGTGTCGATGCTGCTCAGCCTTTCTGGGTCATGAGAGTCTGAATAAGTAGGACAAACTTTCAACTCAACTTCTAGCGTGCACGGCAGAAAGAACGTGTGCACTTACAGTCTTCTATAGGGATCTGCAACCTCAGCCCAGCCGCTGGTAGCATAGGTATTTATTGAAATAGTACATGGCTCTAATGCATATCTATTGTACAGCGTTCCATGTTGTGTGCATTAGGATCAACCCATTTCGTTATGATGTTAATTGGAAGAGACTCCATCGGTTAGTGGAGTCACTCGAGAGTGGCTCCTATGTTAGAGAAGAATTGTGAGCTGATTTTTTGAGGTATTTCCTTGAGGCACCTTAAAAATCTCACCATGAGATATTTCTGTGTGGTTAGGTGCCTTTTCGTCTCATCAGTTTTATTTTTGTTGAGTACTGCTGCATTAAGCTCTCAAGCAAGTCTTTACCATCTCGCTACGGTCATTCTATTGGTCTCAAGAGAGAGGCATGGAGGCGGAGCTTGGTGACGACCAAGATGGTCACCCCCCTGCTGAAGCTCCCGCTCAACATCCCCCCAAAGACCACCCGCCCTCCATCACGTGGGCACCCAAGATTCTGGGCCTATGGCAGAGGTTGCTCCCCTTCCCCCCGGCGCACCCTGTGAGTGGGATGCCAGCTACTAAGACCTCTCGGCCAGCGCCACACACTCGTGAGAGGAGACCGCAGCCTGCGCCTGCAACTCGGGCTGAACCAGCCCTGCCAGATTACTCCCCTTCATGATTGCAGCCCCCACACCAACCCCAACATGAGACCCCAGGCTGACATGGTCTTGTTGTGTCTGTTTCCCGCTGACGTCGAGTGCCCAGCCCAATGGATCTCCAATGGAGGAACGGAGCTTCCCTTGCATGACTTGTGTGCGGACCTACACCGAGGCCTAGCAGGATTCTCTGCATCACGGGCCAGCAGTGAACTGTCCTCACCCTCCTCTCGACCTATGCTGAAATCCTTCTTGGGTGTGGGAGCTCCTGGAGAGAATCCTGCCCCTATTTTACGTGTCTCCATGCTGCCCGCTCGCCCGCTGTATAATTTGGATGCGCTGCTTTGCTTCGCCCACAACACTACCGGCCACAAAGACCCTCTTGGCACTCCAGACCACCATGGTCACTCCTGGCTCCTAATCTCTCTCTCACAGTAGTGGTAGCAGTCCCTACCCCCACCCAGAGATCTGGAGGGCTTATTTGCCATATTTGGTCCTGCACGGTCCTAAAGCATCGCCCCCCCCCTCCTCATGACCTGACTGGGGGATGGGCTCTTGAGCAGACATAAGGTGAGTGCCTGGACTCTTCACTGCTGTGGCTACTAGCGATCTGGTCCAGCACACAGACCCTGCCTTGGGAATGGGGATCCCTCGCATGGCAATAAGGCGAAGCTGCTTAGACTGGCGTTCCCTTATGGCTGATATTTGCTCTGATCACTCTCTGCCCTCAGCTAATTCTGGGATAAAGAAATGTGCACCGCCTCACTTACATCCATAAGCCTGCACTGTGAAAGTGTGTTGCTGCCTGTGCTTATTACATGTAGCCAAACTCCCTCCTTAGGGGGAGGTGCTGGGATAACTGCCTGCCCCTAGGGGTCCTGGATTTGGACCCCGGACCTATTGCTGGAGCACCTGGTGCCCGCAGCAGAAGCAGCACATCTGACTACTACTATTAGCACACGGCCAAAGCTCCTGGTGCCCCTTCTGAATCTCATACAGCACCCTAAACTGATGGCCCGTCATCTGCTTTTCATCGAGTAAGTAGCACCCTTCAAACCCCAAGCCATCAGTGCCACACCTCCTGAGACGCACCCCCTGTCCTTGGAGGAGATAGAAGCCCTGTTGAAGGAGATCTCCGCCATTGGTTCCATTCTCCCCAACATGAACAACAAACAAACAGACTTTGCTATGGAAGTCAAATCCTTCCGGACTGAGATGTCCATCCTCCACACCCTCCTAAACACCCTGGACATGTGATGGATCAACTGGACACTCAATACAATACCTTACCAGACTGGGGCAGGGACATTGACTTTCTCATCCTCCAAGTCATGGACCTGGAGGAAAGGTTCTGCAGAGACAATATTCACATCGTTGGAGTCCCAGAGGGGTTGGAGGGAGACCACAAGTTGAACTTCCTGAGGGACTTTATACCTTCTTCCTTGGTGTATGCTTTACTGAAACACTGGATTTTCAATGAGTGCACACAGTATTTTTCTGCTCTACTGCAAGTGATAAACCTCCCGCCCTATAATAGCCTGCCTTGTGTGCCACCAGCATACTCAGACAATCATTCAGTTGGTCAAACGAATGACAGCACCGTTGCTTTTTTAAGGGCACCATGAAATGCAGAGCTGGCATCCTTATCCGGTGGAATCTCCCCTGTAAGCTACTCAAATCCTGGACTGACGATGATGGCCATTGGGTGTTTGTCAAGCTGCGATTCCCTGACAGGACACTGATGCTGGGTTCGATTTATGCGCCTAATGCAAACAAGACCGGCTTCCTCACTGCTCTTTCCCACAGACTCTTGGCCTTCTGTCGGACTCGTTGACTGCAGGGCAGCAACTGGAACCTCGCCCCAGACACCCTCCTAGATCAATCATGATGACTAGATGTCCATACAGGCCCCAAGAGTGAGGTCCAGTGAGATCTCATGCCGGACCATGCCCTGGTCAAGATGTGGAGCCTCCTGCATCCCTTGGACATGTTATATACATTTCTCTCCTGTCCACACAACACACAATCCTGCATAGACTATTTCCTCCTCCAAAGCCCGCTCCTTCCCCATGTTCTAGTCTGCACAATCCTCGAGGCAGCAGTCATGGACCATAATATGGTCCACCTGGACCTAGATCTTAGGCCCACCTCTCCTCCACCAAGGTGGTGGCGGATGAGAGCCTTTTCCTACACAGTTCCAGAACATAAAGATGACCCTTCAGCCACACAAACTTACCTATCTCCAAGACAATGAGGGCTTTGTGGTCTCGAACCGGATACTGTGGGCCATCAGGAAAGCAGCTCTAAGGGGTTCCTTGATGAAGGACTTGGCACAGCTAATCTCCTAGCCCATGATGCCCTGCATGACGTAAAAAGGGAAGTGGCTACCCTCCATCAATATTACACAGTGTCCCCCACCGACATTCACAACAGAGCCCACAAATTTGCCGAAACTCGGCTGAATGAGCTCTTCACAACTGCGGCAGAGAGAGCATTGGTGAAACTCCAATGGTGAAAAGAGGATCAGGGTGAGAGTGCTGGTCGCCTCCTTGCATCACAGTTACTCCAGCAGGAGGCACAGCTCGTGGTCGCAGTGATCTGATATGACACCGGGATACTGCTGACACACCCTCAAGACATTGCAGAGAGGTTTACTGACTTTTATTCTGGTCTTTACTGCTCTGAGGTCACACCCTCCACTGAAGAGATAGATGCTTTCCTGCAACCCCTTCACTTACCCACTGTTACGGATGAGGGCTGAGCCCTCTTGGAAGGGAACATCACAGAAGACGAAGTAGCGGAGGCCATCTCGTTACTTCCCACCTACATATCACCTGGGGAGAATGGGTTCACTGGTGAGTTCTGCCAAATAGGCCCGCTTCTCACTATATGCCTATAAGGAAGCTGCTGACACAAGCTCCTTGGGCCTGGTCTCCAATACTGCCACCATCACGGTCATTCCTAAAGATGGTAAAGACCCACTGGAGTGTGCCAGCTACCACCCCATTTCTATTATTAATGTTGACCTCAAGATTCTCACTGAAAACCTTGCAATCCTGCTGGGGAAGGTGATTTGTCAACTGATTCACTTCTCTCTGGTGGGTTTGGTCCCGGTACGTACGTCGCGTGACCCCCTCCAAAGTCTTATAGATGTCCTATGGCACTTCAGAGAGGATCTCGATGAAAGAATAGCACTTTTCCCTTGATGTCAAAAAGGCGTAATGACTGTATCTCTCCAGAATATTGGTGAAGATGGGACTTCATCTCCAAAGTCTGGCTCTTTTACGAAACCACAGATACCGAGGTTTAATGTGGGGCATTGTGTTCCGATGCTTTCCTTATGTACCGAAGCACGTGCCAGGGCTGCCCTTCTTCCCCACTGCTGTAAATCCTTGTAAGAAATTTGGTTGTTGCTTAACTGTGGTGTAAGCCATGGTCAAGCAGCAATCACAATGAGTGTCAGGGTAGGGCACTAGAAAATCCCATATTAACCTGTGCTCCCCCATGATAGCTTGGCACAGAGAAGTCAGGCTTCACTTAGAGGCAATGTGTAAAGTATTTGTGCAACACTTCAAGCAATACAATAGTGACAATACACCACAAAAGGAACCCACAACAGATTTAGGAAAATAGAGTAATTTCTAATAAGTAAAACAAGACCAGAACGACAAGAATCCAACTAATAGAACTAGAAACACAAAGCGCCAATTGAGGATAACTGGTCGCCCCTGACCGGGACAAAGTCATAAGTTCAGGCTGACCGCGATGGAGCGCGGGCTGGCTACAGGGACTCAGGTAGGCCCGCTGAACAGAGTATCTTATATCCTGGTTGCGGAATATTGCGTGGCTCATTGTCAAAGATGCGTTGAGCAGCTGAAGCGAAATGTTATTCAGGGATGCAGCGAGTCTGTGGTGCTAGGTCCTGTTGCGTCGTCGTCGTCTAGGATCCCATTGATGGGGTTCAAATGGGAAGTCTGTTGTTGGGAATGCGGTGTGCAGTTGGAGATGTGTCGGTCCAGAGGAGCTACTAGGCTGCAATGTGGAGTCTGGCATCAAGGCTGCCATCGACGAGAGATGTGAGGACCTGGGCTGTGGATGCACCACGCCGGTCGGGGTGATGTGTCGGTTCTGAGAACTGCAGTGGGTGATGCGAGTCTTTGCAACAGGTCCAATCCGTGCAGCAGCGGCAATGCATCGGTTCTGCTAGGGAATGTGCCGCTCAGCCGAGGAGATGCATCAGTTCTGCTTGGGGATGTGTCGCTCAGCAGAGAAGATATGTCGGTTCCGCTGGCAAGCACCCTAGGTCCACTTTAAAAGGGTCCAGGACTGGGGTGGCACCACTTGGCAGTGTCCAGGTGCAAGTGCAAGGGTGATGGAAGCCTATTATCTAGGCCTGGGCGGTAAATTCCGTTCCGCTCGCGGAATTTGCGGAATTTGGGTAATTTCGCGTTCCGCAGAGAACGCGGAATTGCCAAAAATTCCGCGATCTGCAGCTTCGCGGAATTTTTTGCTTGTTCGCGCTTTCAAAGTGCGTGTTCGCGAGATATTTCTCCCCGAGCACGCAAACAGCGTTCGCGAACAGGAAAAAAGCATCGCAAACGGGCGGAAAAAGCAATTCCGCATGTTCGCGGAACTTTTGCGTGCTCGCGGAGATTTTTTTACCGTTTCGCGGAGCTTTGCGTAGCGCGACTACGCAAATTCCGCCCACCCCTACTATTATCTCCCTGAGGCTTCAGTTCAGGAGGCCTGACAATTAGCTCTTAAAGTCACTCTGGGCTCTGGGTTTAAGAGATGAAGGCCCAGTCCTTCTCACCCAGCCAAAAGGGCAGCAGGTCAGCACAGCATTGCAGCAGTTCCTTCAGAGCAGAAGTCCAGCAGAATGGCAGTCCTTCAGCAGCATAGCAGTCCTTTTTCCTGTCAGAATCTCTACATGTCCAGAAGTGTACTGAAGTGGTGGTGTCTGAGGTCCATCTTTTATAACCTGGGGCCCTGGTTCTGGAAGATGGAAGAAGCTTCTAGACAGTGGTGTTGACGTGCAAGGAATACCTTGCCTCCCCTTCCCTGGCTCCAAGCTGGCTGGAGTGACAATATAGGGTTGTTAGACCCTTTGTGTGTGGACAGGACACAGCCTATTTAGGTGTAAGAGAGGCTGTGTCCATCTTCTCCCTCCCATCCTGCCCGATTTGACTCATCAAGTCACATCCAAGCTCCCATGGTGTGTGGCTGCCTAGGAGGAATACACAAAGCACAACTGCCAACTATACCCAGTCATGTGAACAGAAACAAGCTGCAGATACCAAATGGCTAAGGCAAGAAAATGCCAACTTTCTCAAAGTGATATTTTCAGAATTGCAATCTAAAATTCGACTTTGCCACAAGTTAGGATTTTAAATTGTACTTCCAGCGACACCAATCTTGAAAGAGATATTGCTTCCCATTTGGAAATTACACTTATAAAATGTAATAAGGAAACTCCAATGTTATCCTATGGGAGGGATAGGCCTTGCAATACTGAAAAACGAATTTGAGTTTTTCACCACCAGGACATGTAAAACTTAAACATACATGTCCGACCTTTCAAAAACATTGCACCCTTCCCTCTGGGCTGTTCAGGACCTACCCTAGGGGTGACTTATATGTATTAAAAAGGAAGGTTTGGGCCTAGCAAAAGGTTTATTTTGCCAGGTTGAAATGGCAGTTCAAAACTGCACACAGGCTCTGCAATTGCAGGCCTGAGACATGTTTAAAGGGCTACTTAAATGGGTGGCACAATCGGTGATGCAGGCCCACTAGTAGCATTTAATTTAAAGGCCCTGGGCACATGTAGTGCACTTTACTAGGGACTTTTAAGTAAATTAAATATGCCAATTGGGGATCAGACAATATTATCATGTTTGGTGGAGAGAGCACAAGCAGCAGAGATAAAGTGTACAGAGTTCTATTACCAGCAAAACGAGGTCAGAAAAAGTGGAGGAGGAATGCAAAAAGTTTGGGGGAAGACCACCCTAAGGCTGACAGGTAACACTCCTCATGATGGAACCCCTTTCAGCTGCCCTGCACCTGTCTGACAAGGTGAAGGGGATTACTGTAGGCCCCCGCGAAGTGAAGGCCCTAGTATACTCGGGAGACATCCTCCTTCTTCTCTCCCGACCACAATCTTACCTGATGGCGGTGATGCCCTTCATTTCTCACTTCTCCCGACTATCCGGTTATAAAATTAAATGGATAAAAAGCAAAGCAATGCCATTATCAAGAGGGACCACTAGAGCTTGCCTCTGTACCAATGATGTCTGGAGGGTTCGCAACCTGCTGCAATACCTGGGGATGGGTATTAATAGTAGCTTCTGCATGATGGTAGAGGAGTACCTCTTGCCACTGCTGGAACGGTCCAAACAGGACTTCCTTAAGTGTTGGAACATCTGAACCACACCCTCTTGGGCTGGGTGCAAATGATAAAGATGAAAGAGGTGCCTAGATATTATTACGTCTTTGCCAAGCTGCCTCTGAGGGTAACCTGAGTGCTCCTGCTGGGTATAGAGGCTGACATCTGATCTTATATCTGGAGCAGCAGACTTCCCAAACTAAGGGCCTGGGGCCTGTGAGTCCATAGAATAGCTGGTGGCATTCATCTCATGCACAGCTCTTCTTATTTCCTGGCTTTCCAGCTCTCTCAAATATAACTCCACATGGGTGATCCCAGGCGTGCCTCAGCGTGGGTAGACATAGAGCGCTACCTCACAGGTTCAGCATGCCCTACTCCATCGTACTATCTCTCGCCTACTCCTCCTAGCCCCCCGTAATAACAACCCAATACTGGCAGTCACAGCTGCAGCTTGGAAATCAGTACACAGCCTTATGGGGGTTAATCTGTTCTCTCCAGTGCAGTACCTGTTTAGTACAATGCTGCTCTCTGCATTGTCAGCTCCCCTTTCTACTGGGGGTCTTGGAGCAAATGGGGAGTGGCACCTTCTTGATGACGGTACCCTGAAGCCCTTCCCTTTGCTTAGGAGGGAGTTCAACCTCACCCAAGCGGACTACTGGAAATATTGCCAGCCCTCCCATTGTCTCCGCTCTGTACTGGGTCCACTGCCAGGAGCACTCCCGATCTCCCCTGTTCAACTGTATTTCTGCCTGTGGGGTGGGCACAGGCGATTGGTCTCGGGACTATACAGAGTTCTCATTGGCGATGCCCACTCAAAACCAACCATGACTTGGACCAGGACCAAGTGGCAAACTATCCTAGGTAGAGATTATGCCCCAACAGACTGAGCGAAATTACTCGGCTTCCAGGACCAGGTACTCCAAGACTCCTGCCTTAAATTTCTTTATTTCAAGGTACTACATGGCTGGTACTGGCCCCCACAAAATCTATTCCGGGTGGGTCTACTGCCCCACAGCCACTACTGGAGATGCCCAGCGGATGAGTGTGACTTGTTTCAGATTTTGTGGAGTTGCCCGCAGATTCAGCCCTATTGCTGACAGTTTCAACCCTGGTGTGTCTGCCTGTGTGCCCACCTTGTACTCCTCCATGACATTGACAATGCTCCTGAAATGGATGCTCAGTACTACCGTTGTTCGGCCACAAGTCTAGCAGTGGCAAAGTTACGTATCCTCCGCCACTGGTGGCAAACGTGCCCCACCCTGATGGAATGGACTATAGAGCTCCCTAGAATGGCCTTACATAAATAATTCACATATGGAATTAATGACATTTTTGAGGTCTTTGAGAGTTTGGGTTGACTTCCAAGCAGCAGTAGTGCACACAGTATGAACCTAGTGGTGCCTATATACAATGCCCTGCCCCACCCCTCCCCTCACCAGTGACTTTTGGAAGCCATGTTCTATCATCCTGGTGCTCCTTCTTTTGTTGCTGGTAGGATGCTCACACACTCATGCCGGTCTGCCATGGACTGTTCTACCCATCCGACTCAGCCCACTGTACCGGTCTACCCTCCTTTTCCCCCAATGTTCTGAGATTTTGACCATCTGTGTCCTGTCCCCTTACCTTATCGGTGCCCTCCTCCCTCTCCCATCCTCTCTCCCCGTACTCCCCTCCCCCTCCCAACCACCCCCAGCTGATATTAGTTTTGGTTTTGCTGTTCTGACAGGATTGACAGGGTTGTCCACCATCTTTCCCCACCGGGGGCATGCTCCATTAGAAAAGCAAGAACCTCAACACCTGAGATAAGCTCCTATCGGACCCCTACCTGCAGTAGAATGCCCTGCTTATATCGCCAACGTTACTGCAGGTCACCTGAGCTGACTTACAGGATTTACTGGCCCCCAGTGCTGTGTTCCATTAAACTTATGTCTTGATTGTCGTCATGTTTTTGATGCTTGTGTTGCGTCGTGAGCTCCGGGCCCACATAATTTGTAAAGGATGGCACAGACACTGCTTGATAGGTTACTGAACTGGCCCCAAGCATGTGCACTTGGGCTCTTTTATTCGCAGGGTCACCTGACCGGTGACACCTGTGTTGAATGGGTGTGGGGTGGGTGTATGGGCCAGCCCTCGTGGGAGAGGCTGGCAAAGACACTAGATTGTCCAGCAGGACACAAAATTCCTCCCAAATCTTATTAAAACAAAAAAACAAAAGTTCAACCTGATGGAAGGAATGAAAAACAACTAAAACAAATCAAGTCTCACAGCTTTGAGAGGCAGTCTGCAGGACAGCGGTGGACAGGTGTAACTGGAAGCACCCGGTCATCTTAGCACTCATCAATAATTTAACCAGGTACCTCTGGACAGAAGCACAGTGCTGATGAAGTCCTGACACCTTCAGAGTCGCATCAGTTGAGTGACAGTCCACTTATGTGATGTTGACCAGTCCAGCGGGCTCGCGCTGTTTTTCAGTTGGTGGTTTACAGTTTAAACTTGGTGCATCAGGAGCGTTGGTGGAGTCCATTGTGAATGCTTGACGATGGTGTTGCTTGATCCATTGAAGACCGTCCTGGTATGCTGTGACCTGTTGACATCTCTTTTACATGACCTAGCTACCTCCAGAAATCCAGCGGTGGGGCTTAATCAAGTCCATCTCTCACGCTTGGGGGAGGCACCTTGGATGAGTTGCAACAGGACTGCCTGTGGGCTGCACTGGGGCTTCATACATGTCTGCATCTGGACAGCCATACGACCAACTCGGAGCCACTGCCTAGTCACTCGAGCAACGTCAAGGGTGGATGTGTCCTGGTCAGAACATGCTCTCGCTACCGGGATCAGGATGTGAACCAGGTGAGCAGGTAGTCACTGGTTCTTCAGATCATCATTTTTGCTTCTAGTCAGTGCGTATGGCAAAGGTGCAGGACTCCAATATTTTTACTAGACGCTTTAGGTTGGTGGTGAATCACATGACAAATGATGGAGTGGTTGCCATTAGATGACTTTTACAACAGGTAGCGATGACTTAAGTGGAGGAAGGGTGACTGGATGAATTTGGCAACCATGTACCTCATTGTATTCTTAGTGCAGCTCTTCTATGGCATATGCTCTTGCAAAAAGGGATGCCATTTACTCTAAGCAGCCGGTGACAGGTGGCAGGATGGTCACACTGTGAAGCGTGGCACAGATACACGGTTCGTGCATGGAGGCGGCTTACATTCGGTACTCCCGCTGAGCTATCTCCCGTGACATCACTGCACCCCGGTGGCTGGCTTGTGGTAGTATGTGTACTGAGATAGTGATATGAGTCCTTGTTCTTGCCAGTATACAAAGGAGGGACTACAGGGCTTTTTCCTCTATCAGTGTCGAGGGAGGTCCAGCATAGGTGCCCTAATTGAAGTATTAGAAGAAGAAGGTTATGCTGTTCCTCAAGAGTGTACGAACAAGGGAAATTGACACCACCCTGAACGTTTGGGTTCAGAGTTGGGAGTCCATTTATTGGATTGTATTGCCCTCACACACCCAATCGGGTGTCATGCTTCATCATCTGGGCTGCTCCTCGTCAGGTCGGCGGTGCAATACCCAACGGGCTCCCTGTAGTAGGGGCAATTTGGCGGAGATCTTTTTCCAATAGCCATATGGTGAAGTGGGGGTGAGGGGCCAGAACTGTGTAGATGTATGTGTGTGATTTAAAATAAGGTTCGGAGTATCCGTGAAGACAATTTTTAATCAGTGGGTCTCCTTCCCTAGTTAAAAATATAAACAATGCGGTGCTTGGCTAAGTATTATGTCTTAGGTCTAAGCGTCGCTATTGGTGCAAATGAGGTCAACATGTTTCTCGCTCACTGTAATAGTCTACATGCGATTCATCAGGACCTATATTGTGGAAACTATCTACACTTAAAATTGGCGACGTGGCAACATACTCACATCAACCAGGTAACTACCTAAATCGTGTACCTGTCCGACCTGGTCCTACCTGTGTGGGGAGAGAAGGGTGACATTGGTATTAATGGTACACATTCGAATATACATACAGTATCATTTACCTTGTGACTCAAATTTAGTTTTCTGTCAGTGAATTTTGAAAGCCAAAGTTTAGAGAATTAAAAACATTGTAAAAACAACTGTGCTACACGGTGAGTGCCCACAGTGAGCTAGTGTGAACTACAACCATAGTGGCACAAGTGTACTGCAGCAGGTAAATATCGTTTGGACTCACCCATTGTTGTAAGCCAACCAGGCGGCATCAGTACCCGGTAGGTCAAACTAGAGGAGTTCCTCACGAGCTACACAAGGTTAATTAGGAGAGAGCATGGATGGTGCAAAGGTCAGTCATACTGCTTATAAAAATCTAGTTGCCTTGAACACCTCAATTCATAGTCTACATACTCATTCATAAGGGGTTCATGACTTATGCAATTATATTTCAGGGGAGCTTGTTGTATTGAGAATATCTTTTTTTGTCCACACACTCACTCTCATCGGGCACGTATCGAGTCGACCTACCCACATAGTCAATCAATCAATCAGGGGTTTGTTAAAGCGCGACTACTCACCAGTAAGGGTCTCAAGGCGCTAAGGGGGGGGGGGTGCAGGTTCCATCCATCAAGGAGGGGGTCTGTTGAAGAGCCAGGTTTTGAGGTTTCTTGCGAAGATGGGGAGCGATGTTGTCTGTCTGAGGTGGAGCGGAAGGGCGTTCCATGCTTTGGCCGCGAGGAAGGAGAAGGAGCGGCCTCCCGATCTGGTCTTTCTGGTGCGGGGGACCACGGCGTAGGAGAGCTGGGCTGATCGTAGGGTCCTTTGGGGTGCGTGGAATTTGAGTCGGCTGTTCAGGTATGCTGGTCCGGTGCCGTGGAGGGCCTTGTGTGCGTGGGTGAGCATCTTGAAGGTGATTCTCGCCTTGACAGGGAGCCAGAGGAGTGTGCGCAGGTGCTGGGAGATGTGGCAGTGTTTTGGCAGGTTGAGGACCAGTCTTGTGGCGGCGTTCTGGATGTTCTGTAGCTTGCGGTGAGGTTTTTGTTTATTCCGGCATAGAGTGCGTTGCCGTAGTCGAGTCTGCTGGTGACCAGGGCGTGAGTGACGGTCTTTCGGTGTTCGAGGGGGATCCATTTGAAGGTCTTATGAAGGAGGCGGAGGGTGTGGAAGCAGGAAGACGAGACAGAGTTGATCTGGCGGTCCATTTTGAGCTCGGAGTCCAGGATGATTCCCAGGTTGCGTGCGTGGTCCGTGGGGGTTGGCGGGTTTCCGAGGGCGGGGGGCCACCAGGTGTCACTCCAGGCATCGGGGTTTGGGCCCATTATGAGTACTTCTGTTTTGTTGGTGTTTAGTTGTAGGCAGCTGTTTTTCATCCATTTGGCGACGGCTTCCATGCCTTCTCGAAAGTTGCGGCTGGCGGTGTTGGGCTCGTTGGATAGGGAGAGGATGAGCTGGGTGTCGTCTGTGTATGACACGATGTTGAGTCCGTAGGCTCTGACGATGGGGGCAAGTGGAGCCATGTAGACGTTGAAGAGCGTCGGGCTGAGGGAGGAGCCCTGGGGGACTCCGCAGGTGGTAGGTGTGGGGTCCAAGAGGAAAGGGGGGAGTCTGACCCGCTGCGTCCTGCCGGAGAGGAAGGAGCAGATCCAGTCGAGGGCCTTGTCCTGGATTCCTGCGTCGTAGAGTCTGCGTATTAGGGTGCGGTGGGAGACTGTGTCGAACGCCGCTGATAGGTCGAGGAGGATGAGGGCTACTGTTTCTCCTTTGTCCAGTAGGGTGCGGATGTCGTCTGTTGCGGCGAGGAGGGCGCTTTCCGTACTGTGGTTTTTTCTGAAGCCGGATTGGTAGGAGTCGAGGATGTTGTGTTCTTCAATGAATGTGGCGAGCTGGCTGTTGATGGCTTTCTCAATGACTTTCGCTGGGAAATGTGTGCCCCTGATAGTGTATTGTCGTCTCTGTGCACAGGACCCATTCTCATGTGGTTAGTCTGTTCATGTTAAATCCTCAGAGAATTCCAAGGAATTTCCTCATTGAGTCCTGTAATATGGGAGGATAATCTGTATACCCACCTCTGTTCTTTGACAAGTAGGGTATTCTTTGAGATTTTGGGGAAAGCCTCCAAGATGACCCACTGTAATGATTCTGGTGTATGTTGCTTTTCCAAATAGTGAATGCACATTTTGGTGTTGCTTTTGTGGCAACGGAAACTGCTACGATGTTCTGAGATGCGTAGTTTTATGGGGCGTGTGGTCATCCCTACGTAGTACAGCCCGCATTGGCATGTGATCAGGTATGCGCAATTGTGTGTATTACAGTTAGTGTGCGACCTTATTTCCCACGTGAAACCGTTATTGAAGGTGATGGTTTTCTGTATTTTTGTAAAGGCACAGGCTGTGCATGAGCCGCCTGGATAATGGCCCATTACAGGCGGTAGTTGCCACAGTGTTCTTTGTTGTTCCCCCGTGGGTGCCTTAGGTCTTGTATGAATCAACATATCTTTGAGATTCCTGGAGCGTCTGAACACAAAGCGCGGTTGTGCCAGAGTCATCCCGCCAGTGTTAAGTATGTTCCAATGCTTCTTTATAACCTTGGTTAGTTGGTTAGAAGCTGATGTAAACGCGGTAACACAGGTTAGGGTTTCAGTAGGGGTCTTCTCTCTAGGTTCTAACAGGCCCTCGTGGTTGTTATTTCTAGCTCTCTTCCTAGAGAGAGCTATACTGCGTGGTGGGTAGGCGCGTGCTGCCAGATTGTTTGCGAGGATTTTAGATTCAGATTTGAATGCCTCTAAGGTGCTGCAATTACTCCTCACCCGTAGAAATTGACCGAAGGGGAGCTTTTCTTTCAGGGCCCGTGGGTGGTGGCTGCTATACAGCAATAGGCTATTGCGGTCAGTGCTTTTCCTGTGCATAGTTGTTGACAAAGTACTTTGCTCAAGTTTTATAGTTAAGTCCAGGAATGCAATTTGGTTGGAAGACACCGTGCTGGTAAATCTAAGATATGGATTCTGGTTGTTGATCCATTCAAAGAATTCAGTGTAGGACTGTGAGTCACCTGTCCAGAAGATGAGGATATCATCTATGAACCTTTTCCACAACCGTATGTTTGACTGGTATGGGTTGGATTCATGGAAAATCAGCTTACCCTCAAAGGCCGCCATGTATAAACAGGCTAAGCTGGGAGCGAAGGTACTTCCCATGGAAGTACCTTGAGTTTGATGATAGAGCTGGCCTTTAAACTTGAAAAAGTTTTCGGTGAGAGCTAGGGTAGCGCACTCCATAATGAAACTGCGAGGTGTAGGAGATTCCCATGTTACTGAACTCAATTCCTCCTCTATCACGTCTAGAGTTGCTCTCTGAGGGATGTTAGTATAGAGCGCTTCCACATCTAGCGTGATGAGGAAGTCGATGTCATTAGTGGGTTGAAACTCGTCTAATAGACGGAGTACGTCCGTGGTGTCCTGGATATAGGAAGGAATCAGCTTTACCAGGGGTTGCAGGAAGTGGTCACAGAATTGTGACAGCGGTTCCAGTATGGAATCAATCCCCGAAACAATTGGTCTACCCGGTACCGGGGTGGTCCCCTTATGGATCTTAGGTAGTACATAGAAATAAGGGGTCCGAGGTTCTTGTTTAATTAGGAAGGAGGCTTCCTTTTACTAACCCACCCTTGGGTCTCTGCGGAGAAGACTAGAGCCGAGATAGTCTTTGTCAACCTTTCCAGTGGACTGCTGGCAATTGGTGTATAGTATTTTCTATTGCTCAGCTGTCTTAGGCATTCAGTCTCATAATTCAGGGTAGCCATGATGACAGTGGCACCCCCTTTGTCTGCTTGTTTTATAGTTATTGTGGGGTCGTTAGCCAGTGTCTCAACGGCTATCAGTTCACCCCTAGGGATATTGCATAAATGTCCCAGGTTGGTGGTTGCCTGTGTGTCCTTCAGGACTGCCTGTTCAAAGGTCGCCACCTCATGTGGTATCATGCCGCTGGTGGGGGTGAAAGTGGAGGGATTGTGTAGTCCTGAGTCATTTACTTGTAGGTGGGGTTTATTGTCAAAGAAGGGCCTGAGGCGTACTTTGCGGAAGAATTGTTGTAATTCACATAATTGTTGGAATTGATGGAATTAGAGTGGTGTTTCCACGTTGGATACTCCCATGGTATACACTATCAGGGGCACACAATTACTATAAATGCAGTAAACAAACCAGCCAACATTTACCACTTTAACCCCTTCGATGCTCATGACGAGCTGGACTCGTCATGGCACACAGTGTTCGTGTGCTCATGACGAGTCCAGCTCGTCATGGGACCCAGCACAGGAAATCCCTCTGGTGCGGGCACCAGAGGGATTCCCTTTTCTCCCTAACGCCTCGGGAGCTGGGTAATAGCTGCCCCAGCTCCCGAGGCCCCCTGGTTTCCCTGAAACGACGATCTGCGCGCACGTCGCGCTGATGTCATTTCAGTGAAACTGAAACTGAAATGAGCCAAGAGGCTCATTTCAGTTTCAGTTTCTACGTGCTCAGGGGCTATCTCAGCCCCCTGAGCACGTAGAAACTCAGGAGAGGTATCGTTGGAAAGGGAGAATCTCCCCTTTCCAATGGTACCCCTCCTAGTGGATCCCTGCTTGGAGATCGCCCCAGGAGGGCGATCCCCAAGCAGGGATCCACCCACTAGGCACCAGGGAGGGGAGCGGCCCCTTGGGCAAGGGCCTTTGCTCCCCCATAACATTTTTGGCATGATTAGTCTTTCTGCCCCCCTGGGGGTAGATGGGGGCAGTAGCCCCCAATCTGCCCCCGGGGGTAGAAAGCCCACTAGACACCAGGGATTTTTATGGGATGTTTATTAGGGGTGGGGGCTGCCCAAAACGGGCATGCCGATGCCCCTACCCCCGGCCACAAAATTAGTCTTTCTGCCCCCTGGAGGGCAGATGGGGCAGTAGCCCCCAATCTGCCCCCAGGGGGCAGAAAGTCCACTAGATACCAGGGATTTTTTTTAAATTATAGTTAGGGGTGGGGGCTGCCCAATATGGGCATGCCAATGCCCCCACCCCACCCCGCCGCAAAGGTACAGTCTTTCTGCCCCTCCTGGGGGCAGAAAGCCCACTAGATACCAGGGATTTTTTTAAATTATAATTTGGGGTAGGGGCTGCCCAATATGGGCATGCCAATGCCCCCACCCCGACGTATAAGGTACAGTCTTTCTGCCCCTCCTGGGGGCAGATGGGAGCAGTAGCCCCCAATCTGCCCCCCCGAGGGCAGAAAGCCCACTAGACACGAGGGTTTTTTTTCCCCTCGATACATTTAGGGGTGGGGGTTGCCCAAGATGGGCATGCCAATGCTCCCACCCCTCCCCACGAAATTCCAGTCTTTCTGCCCCCCGGGGTCCAGAAACACCCTAGATGCCAAGGATTATTTTTTTTATAGGCCCGGGGTGGGGGCTGCCCAGAATGGGCATGCAAATGCCCCCACCCTACCCCCCAAAGAAAAAAAGACTTTCTGCCCCCCCAGGAGGCAGATGGGGGCAATAGCCCCTGATCTGCCCCCCCGGGGAGGGGGCAGAAAGCCCACTAAGCGCCAGGGATTTATTTTTTATATAGGTAGGGGTGGGGGCTCCCCAGAATGGGCATGTCAATGCCCCCACCCCAAAAAAAATGCTGCATTCTTTCTGCCCCCCTGGGAGGCAGATGGGGCAATAGCACCTTATCTACCCCCCGGGGGGCAGAAAGCCCACTAGCCACCAGGGATTTTTTTTTACAAAGTTCGGGGTGGGGCTGCCAAGAATGGACATGCCAATGCCCCCACCCACCCCAAAAAGATGTCACTGTCTTTCTGCCCCTCCCAGGAGGCAGATGGGGGCAGTAGCCCCTGATCTGCCCCGGGGGCAGAAAGCCCACTATGTGCCAGCGATTATGCTGGCTTTTTTATACGCAGGGGTGGGGGCTGACCAGAATAGGCATCCCAATGCCCCCGACCCCCAAAAGAATAGCCACAGTCTTTCTGCCCCCTCGGGGGCATATCGGGGCAATAGCCCCTGATTTACCCCTCCCCAGGGCGGCAGAAAGCCCACTAGGCACTGACTTTTTCGGAATGTGCCTACCTGTTGAATTTGGTTCCTAGCTCTGCCGGCACCCAGGGAAACCTAGCAAACCTATACATCTTTTATAACTAGACACCCAGGGGAATCCAGGATGGGCTGACTTGACTGGCTCTCACCAGGTTCTGGTACCCAGAATCCCTTGCAAACCTAAAAATGTGTCCAAAAAAACACATTTTCCTCACATTTCTGTGGTGGAAAGTTCTGGAATCTGCGTGGATCCACAAAATTCCACCCACCCCGCGTTCCACAAAGTCTTTCGAGAAAAATGGTACCTCACTTGTGTGGGTAGGACTAGTGGCCGCGACAGGAAACAGCCCAAAACGCAACATTGACACACCACATTTTCACAGTGAAAACTGACCCTTTTTTTGCAAAGTGCCTAGCTGTAGATTTTGAACCCTAACACTGCCAGCACCTAGGGAAACCTAGCAAACCTATACATTTTTGAAAACTAGACACCCAGGGAAATCCAGGATGGGGTGACTTGACTGGCTCTCACCAGGATCTGTTACCCAGAATCCCTTGCAAACCTAAAAATATGTCCAAAAAAACACATTTTCCTCACATTTCTGTGGTGGAAAGTTCTGGAATCTGCGTGGATGTACATAATTCCACCCACCCCGCGTCCCCCAAAGTCTTCCGTGAAAAATGGTACCTCACTTGTGTGGATGGGTCAAGTACCCGCGACAGGCAAGGGCCCAAAACCTATTGAGGCGACATCAAAATTACCTATCACAAGGGGGGGTCCCATGAGTTTTTGGCCCCGGGCTCAACGGCCATCTAGGGAAACCTACCCAACTCACACATTTCTGAAAACTAGACACCCGGAGGAGTCCAGCGAGGTATGGCTTGTGTGGGTCCTCCAAAATTTTCTTACCCAGAATACCCTGCAAACCTCAAATTTAGCTGAAAAAATCACGTTTTTCTCCAATTTCTGTGTGGGAAAGTTCTGGAATCTACGTGGATCCACAAATTTCCTACCACCCAGCTTTCCCCCAGGTCTCCCGATAAAAATGATACCTCACTCGCGTGGGTGGGTCAAGTACCCGCGACAGGCAAGGGCCCAGAACGTATTGAGGAGACATCAAAATTACCTATCACAAAACAACCTGGTTTTGCAAGGGGGTCACCTGGGTTTTTGGCCCGGGCTCAGCGGCCATCTTGGGAACCTACCAAACCCACACATTTCTGAAAACTAGACACCTGGGGAGTCCAGCGAGGTATGGCTTGCATGGGTCCCCAAAGGTTTTCCTACCCAGAATGCCCTGCAAACCTCAAATTTAGCAGAAAAAAATCACTTTTTACTCAAATTTCTGTGTGGGAAAGGTCTGGAATCTGCGTGGATCCACAAATTTCCTACCACCCTGCGTTCCCCCAGGGCTCCCGATAAAAATGGTACCTCACTTGTGTGGGTAGGCATAGTGGCTGAAACAGGAAATGGCCCAAATCGTATTGTGGAGACTTCAAAACTACCTATAACAAAACTACCTGGTTTGGGGGGCACCTGGTTTTTGGCCTCGGGCTCGCCACCATCTAGGGAAACCTACCAATCCCACACGTTTCTGAAAACTAGACACCCTGGGGAGTCCAATGAGGTATGGCTTGCGTGGATCCCCCAACGTTTCCCTACCCAGAATCCCTTGCAACCCTCAAATTTAGCTGAAAAAACCATATTTTCCACATATTTTTGCGTGGAATCACCGTGCTGGCACAAATGTCCTACCGCCCAGCGTTGCCCTTGTTCCCCCGAGTAAAATGATACCTCACTTGTGTGGGTGTCCAAAGCAGAACTGTCTAAAAACGTATTTTAAAAAAATATAGCGCTTAGAATTCTCGGTGCTATACCCTAAATCCCTATGTTTTGGGCTCTTCCCAGTCACAGGCCTTTGGCCCACCCACACAAGTGAGGTAACATTTTACTCGGGAGAACAAGGGGAACGCTGGGTGGTAGGACATTTGTGCCGGCACGGTGATCCCATGCAAAAATGTATGGAAAAAGTGATTTTTTTCAGCTAAATTTGAGGTGTGCAGGGGATTCTGGGTAGGAAAACATTGCGGGACCCACGCAAGCCATACCTCGCTGGACTCCCCTGGGTGTCTAGCTTTCAGAAATGTTTGGGTTTGGTAGTTTCCCAAGATGGCCGCCGAGCCCGGGGACAAAACCCAGGTGACCCCTCTTGCAAAACCAGGTTGTTTTGTGATAGGTAATTTTGATGTCGCCTCAATAGGTTTTGGTCCCTTTTCTGTCGCAGGTACTTGACCCACCCACGCGAGTGAGGTATCATTTTTATCAGGAGACCTGGGGGAACGCTGGGTGGGAGGAAATTTGTGGATCCATGTAGATTCCAGAACTTTCCCACACAGAAAGTTGAGAAAAAGTGATTTTTTCAGCTAAATTTGAGGTTTGCAGGGATTCTGGGTAGGAAAAGTTAGGGGACCCACGCAAGCCATACCTCGCTGGACTCCCCAGGTGTCTAGTTTTCAGAAATGTGTGGGTTTGGTACGTTTCCCTAGATGGCCACCGAGCCCAGGGCCAAAACTCATGGGACCCCCTTGCAAAACCAGGTTGTTTTGTGATAGGTAATTTTGATGTCGCCTCAATAGGTTTTGGGCCCTTTCCTGTCGTGGGTACTTGACCCACCCACGCGAGTGAGGTATCATTTTTATCGGGAGACATGGGGGAACACTATGTGGTAGGAAATTTGTGGATCCACGTAGATTCCAGAACTTTCCCACACAGAAATTTGAGAAAAAGTGATTTTTTTAGCTAAATTTGAGGTTTGCAGGGCATTCTGGGTAGGAAAACGTTGGGGGATCCACACAAGCCATACCTCGCTGGACTCCCCGGGTGTCTAGTTTTCAGAAATGTGTGGGTTTGGTAGGTTTCCCAAGATGGCCGCCAAGCCCGGGGCCAAAACCCAGGTGACTCCCTTGCAAAACCAGCTTGTTTTGTGATAGATCATTTTGATGTCTCCTCAATACGTTTTGGGCCCTTGCCTGTTGCGGGTAGTTGAACCACCCACACCAGTGAGGTTTTGGCCCTGGGCTCGGCGGCCATCTTAGGAAACCTACCAAACCCACACATTTCTGAAAAGTAGACACCGGGAATTCCAGTGAGGTATGGCTTGCGTGGATCCCCAACGTTTTCTTACCCAGAATCCCATGCAAACCTGATATTTTGCTGAAAAAATCACTTTTTCGCACATTTTTGTGTGGTAAAGTTGTGGAATCATGGGGCTGACACAAATTTCCTACCACCCAGCGTTCCCCCAGGTCTCCCGATAAAAATGGTGCCTCACTCAGGTGGGAGGCCCAAGGACCCGCGACAGGCAAGGGCCCACAACATATTGAGGCGACCTCAAAATGGCCTATCGCAAAACGACCTGGTTTTGCAAGGGGGGTCCCATGATGTTTTGGCCCGGGGCTCGGCGGCCACCTAGGGAAACCTACCAAACCCACACATTTCTGAGAAGTTTTGTGATAGGCAATTTTGATGTCGCCTCAATACGTTGTGGGCCCTTGCCTGTCGCGTGTACTTGGGCCTCCCACCCGAGTGAGGCACCATTTTTATCGGGAGACTTGGGGGAACGCTGGGTGGTAGGAAATTTGTGTCAGCCCCGTGATGCCACAACTTTACCACACAAAAATGTGTGAAAAAAGGGATTTTTTCAGCAAAATGTCAGGTTTGCAGGGGATTCTGGGTAAGAAAACGTTGGGGGATCCACGCAAGCCATACCTCCCTGAAATCCCCGGGTGTCTACTTTTCAGAAATGTGTGGGTTTGGTAGGTTTCCCTAGGTGGCCGCCGAGCCCCGGGCCAAAACGTCATGGGACCCCCTTGCAAAACCAGGTCGTTTTGTGATAGGCCATTTTGAGGTCGCCTCAATACGTTGTGGGCCCTTGCCTGTCGCGGTTACTTGGGCCTCCCACCCGAGTGAGGCACCATTTTTATCGGGAGACCTGGGGAACGCTGGGTGGTAGGAAATTTGTGTCAGCCCCGTGATGCCACAACTTTAACACACAAAAATGTGTGAAAAAGGGATTTTTCAGCAAAATGTCAGGTTTGCAGGGGATTCTGGGTAAGAAAACGTTCGGTGATCCACGCAAGCCATACCTCCCTGGAATCCCCGGGTGTCTACTTTTCAGAAATGTGTGGGTTTGGTAGGTTTCCCTAGGTGGCCGCCGAGCCCGGGCCAAAACGTCATGGGACCCCCTTGCAAAACCAGGTCGTTTTGTGATAGGCCATTTTGAGGTCACCTCAATACGTTGTGGGCCCTTGCCTGTCACGGGTACTTGGGCCTCCCACCCGAGTGAGGCACCATTTTTATCGGGAGACATGGGGGAACGCTGGGTGGTAGGAAATTTGTGTGAGCCCCGTGATGCCACAACTTTACCACACAAAAATGTGTGAAAAAAGGGATTTTTTCAGCAAAATGTCAGGTTTGCAGGGGATTCTGGGTAAGAAAGCGTTGGGGGATCCACGCACGCCATACCTCCCTGGAATCCTCCGGGTGTCTACTTTTCAGAAATGTGTGGGTTTGGTAGGTTTCCCTAGGTGGCTGCCGAGCCCCGGGCCAAAACGTCATGGGACCCCCCTTGCAAAACCAGGTCGTTTTGTAATAGGCCATTTTGAGGTCGCCTCAATACGTTGTGGGCCCTTGCCTGTCGCGGGTACTTGACCCACCCACGCGAGTGAGGTCCCATTTTTTCGGAAGACCTTGGGGAACGCGGGGTGGGTGGAATTTTGTGGATCCACGCAGATTCCAGAACTTTTCACCACAGAAAAGTGAGGAAAATGTTTTTTTTTTGCCAATGTTTTAGGTTTGCAAGTGATTCTGGGTAACAGAACCTGGTGAGAGCCAGTCAAGTCACCCCATCCTGGATTCCCCTGGGTGTCTACTTTTCAAAAATGTATAGGTTTGCTAGGTTTCCCTAAGTGCCGGCAGAGCTAGGGTTCAAAAACTACAGCTAGGCACTTTGCAAAAAAAGGTCATTTTTCACTGTGAAAATGTGGTGCGTCCACGTTGCGTTTTGCGCTGCTTCCTGTCGCGGGCACTAGGCCTACCCACACAAGTGAGGTACCATTTTTTTGGAAGACCTTGGGGAACGCGTGGTGGGTGGAATTTTGTGGATCCACGCAGATTCCAGAACTTTCCACCACAGAAAAGTGAGGAAAATGTGTTTTTTTTGCCAATTATTTAGGTTTGCAAGGGATTCTGGTTAACAGAACCTGGTGAGAGCCAGTCAAGTCACCCCATCCTGGATTCCCCTGGGTGTCTACCTTTCAAAAATGTATAGGTTTGCTAGGTTTCCCTAAGTGCCGGCAGAGCTAGGGTTCAAAAACTACAGCTAGGCACTTTGCAAAAAAAGGGTCATTTTTCACTGTGAAAATGTGGTGCGTCCACGTTGCGCTTTGCGCTGCTTCCTGTCACGGGCACTAGGCCGACCCACACAAGTGAGGTACCATTTTTTTCGGAAGACCTTGGGGAACACGGGGTGGGTGGAATTTTGCGGATCCACGCAGATTCCAGAACTTTCCACCACAGAAAAGTGAGGAAAATGTGGGTTTTTTGCCAATTTTTTAGGTTTGCAAGGGATTCTGGGTAACAGAACCTGGTGAGAGCCAGTCAAGTCACCCCATTCTTGATTCCCCTGGGTGTCTACTTTTCAAAAATGTATAGGTTTGCTAGGTTTCCCTAAGTGCCGGCAGAGCTAGGGTTCAAAAACTACAGCTAGGCACTTTGCAAAAAAAGGGTCATTTTTCACTGTGAAAATGTGGTGCGTCCACGTTGCGTTTTGCGCTGCTTCCTGTCGCGGGCACCAGGCCTACCCACACAAGTGAGGCACCATTTTTTCGGAAGACCTTGGGGAACGCGGGGTGGGTGGAATTTTGTGGATCCACGCAGATTCCAGAACTTTCCACCACAGAAAACTGAGGAAAATGTGTTTTTTTTGCCAATTTTTTAGGTTTGCAAGGGCTTCTGGGTAACAGAACCTGGTGAGAGCCAGTCAAGTCACCCCATCCTGGATTCCCCTGGGTGTCTACTTCTCAAAAATGTATAGTTTTGCTAGGTTTCCTAAGTGCCGGCAGACCTAGGGTTCAAAAACTACAGCTAGGCACTTTGCAAAAAAAGGGTCATTTTTCACAGTGAAAATGTGGTGCGTCCACATTGCGTTTTGCGCTGCTTCCTGTAGCGGGCACTAGGCCTACCCACACAAGTGAGGTACCATTTTTTTGGAAGACCTTGGGGAACGCATGGTGGGTGGAATTTTGTGGATCCACGCAGATTCCAGAACTTTCCACCACAGAAAAGTGAGGAAAATGTGGTTTTTTTGCCAATTATTTAGGTTTGCAAGGGATTCTGGTTAACAGAACCTGGTGAGAGCCAGTCAAGTCACCCCATCCTGGATTCCCCTGGGTGTCTACTTTTCAAAAATGTATAGTTTTGCTAGGTTTACCTAAGTGCCGGCAGACCTAGGGTTCAAAAACTACAGCTAGGCACTTTGCAAAAAAAGGGTCATTTTTCACAGTGAAAATGTGGTGCGTCCACGTTGCGTTTTGCGCTGCTTCCTGTCGCGGGCACTAGGCCTACCCACACAAGTGAGGTACCATTTTTTGGAAGACCTTGGGGAACGCGTGGTGGGTGGAATTTTGTGGATCCACGCAGATTCCAGAACTTTCCACCACAGAAAAGTGAGGAAAATGTGTTTTTTTGCCAATTATTTATGTTTGCAAGGGATTCTGGTTAACAGAACCTGGTGAGAGACAGTCAAGTCACCCCATCCTGGATTCCCCTGGGTGTCTACTTTTCAAAAATGTATAGGTTTGCTAGGTTTCCCTAAGTGCCGGCAGAGCTAGGGTTCAAAAACTACAGCTAGGCACCTTGCAAAAAAGGGTCATTTTTCACTGTGAAAATGTGGTGCGTCCACGTTGCGCTTTGCGCTGCTTCCTGTCGCGGGCACTAGGCCGACCCACACAAGTGAGGTACCATTTTTTCGGAAGACCTTGGGGAACACGGGGTGGGTGGAATTTTGTGGATCCACGCAGATTCCAGAACTTTCCACCACAGAAAAGTGAGGAAAATGTGGTTTTTTTGCCAATTTTATAGGTTTGCAAGGGATTCTGGGTAACAGAACCTGGTGAGAGCCAGTCAAGTCACCCCATCCTTGATTCCCCTGGGTGTCTACTTTTCAAAAATGTATAGGTTTTCTAGGTTTCCCTAAGTGCCGGCAGAGCTAGGGTTCAAAAACTACAGCTAGGCACTTTGCAAAAAAAGGGTCATTTTTCACTGTGAAAATGTCGTGCGTCCACGTTGCGTTGTGCGCTGCTTCCTGTCGCGGGCACTAGGCCTACCCACACAAGTGAGGCACCATTTTTTTCGGAAGACCTTGGGGAACGCGGGGTGGGTGGAATTTTGTGGATCCACGCAGATTCCAGAACTTTTCACCCCAGAAAAGTGAGGAAAATGTTTTTTTTTTGCCAATGTTTTAGGTTTGCAAGGGATTCTGGGTAACAGAACCTGGTGAGAGCCAGTCAAGTCACCCCATCCTGGATTCCCCTGGGTGTCTACTTTTCAAAAATGTATAGGTTTGCTAGGTTTCCCTAAGTGCCGGCAGAGCTAGGGTTCAAAAACTACAGCTAGGCACTTTGCAAAAAAGGGTCATTTTTCACTGTGAAAATGTGGTGCGTCCACGTTGCGTTTTGCGCTGCTTCCTGTCGTGGGCACTAGGCCTACCCACACAAGTGAGGTACCATTTTTTTCGGAAGACCTTGGGTAACGCGGGGTGGGTGGAATTTTGTGGATCCACGCAGATTCCAGAACTTTCCACCACAGAAAAGTGAGGAAAATGTGTTTTTTTGCCAATTATTTAGGTTTGCAAGGGATTCTGGGTAACAGAACCTGGTGAGAGCCAGTCAAGTCACCCCATCCTGGATTCCCCTGGGTGTCTACTTTTCAAAAATGTATAGGTTTGCTAGGTTTCCCTAAGTGCCGGCAGAGCTAGGGTTCAAAAACTACAGCTAGGCACTTTGCAAAAAAAGGGTCATTTTTCACTGTGAAAATGTGGTGCGTCCACGTTGCGTTTTGCGCTGCTTCCTGTCGCGGGCACCAGGCCTACCCACACAAGTGAGGTACCATTTTTTCGGAAGTCCTTGGGGAACGCGTGGTAGGTGGAATTTTGTGGATCCACGCAGATTCCAGAACTTTCCACCACAGAAAATTGAGGAAAATGTGTTTTTTTGCCAATTTTTTAGGTTTGCTAGGGCTTCTGGGTAACAGAACCTGGTGAGAGCCAGTCAAGTCACCCCATCCTGGATTCCCCTGGGTGTCTACTTTTCAAAAATGTATAGTTTTGCTAGGTTTGCCTAAGTGCCGGCAGAGCTAGAGTTCAAAAACTACAGCTAGGCACTTTGCAAAAAAAGGGTCATTTTTCACAGTGAAAATGTGGTGCGTCCACGTTGCGTTTTGCGCTGCTTCCTGTCGCGGGCACTAGGCCTACCCACACAAGTGAGGTACCATTTTTTTGGAAGACCTTGGGGAACGCGTGGTGGGTGGAATTTTGTGGATCCACGCAGATTCCAGAACTTTCCACCACAGAAAAGTGAGGAAAATGTGTTTTTTTGCCAATTATTTAGGTTTGCAAGGGATTCTGGTTAACAGAACCTGGTGAGAGCCAGTCAAGTCACCCCATCCTGGATTCCCCTGGGTGTCTACCTTTCAAAAATGTATAGGTTTGCTAGGTTTCCTAAGTGCCGGCAGAGCTAGGGTTCAAAAACTACAGCTAGGCACTTTGCAAAAAAGGGTCATTTTTCACTGTGAAAATGTGGTGCGTCCACGTTGCGCTTTGCGCTGCTTCCTGTCACAGGCACTAAGCCGACCCACACAAGTGAGGTACCATTTTTTTCGGAAGACCTTGGGGAACACGGGGTGGGTGGAATTTTGTGGATCCACGCAGATTCCAGAACTTTCCACCACAGAAAAGTGAGGAAAATGTGGGTTTTTTGCCAATTTTTTAGGTTTGCAAGGGATTCTGGGTAACAGAACCTGGTGAGAGCCAGTCAAGTCACCCCATCCTTGATTCCCCTGGGTGTCTACTTTTCAAAAATGTATAGGTTTGCTAGGTTTCCCTAAGTGCCGGCAGAGCTAGGGTTCAAAAACTACAGCTAGGCACTTTGCAAAAAAAGGGTCATTTTTCACTGTGAAAATGTGGTGCGTCCACGTTGCGTTTTGCGCTGCTTCCTGTCGCGGGCACCAGGCCTACCCACACAAGTGAGGTACCATTTTTTTCGGAAGACCTTGGAGAACGCGGGGTGGGTGGAATTTTGTGGATCCACGCAGATTCCAGAACTTTCCACCACAGAAAATTGAGGAAAATGTGTTTTGTTTGCCAATTTTTTAGGTTTGCAAGGGCTTCTGGGTAACAGAACCTGGTGAGAGCCAGTCAAGTCACCCCATCCTGGATTCCCCTGGGTGTCTACTTCTCAAAAATGTATAGTTTTGCTAGGTTTCCCTAAGTGCCGGCAGACCTAGGGTTCAAAAACTACAGCTAGGCACTTTGCAAAAAAAGGGTCATTTTTCACAGTGAAAATGTGGTGCGTCCACGTTGCGTTTTGCGCTGCTTCCTGTCGCGGGCACTAGGCCTACCCACACAAGTGAGGTACCATTTTTTTGGAAGACCTTGGGGAACGCATGGTGGGTGGAATTTTGTGGATCCACGCAGATTCCAGAACTTTCCACCACAGAAAAGTGAGGAAAATGTGGTTTTTTTGCCAATTATTTAGGTTTGCAAGGGATTCTGGTTAACAGAACCTGGTGAGAGACAGTCAAGTCACCCCATCCTGGATTCCCCTGGGTGTCTACTTTTCAAAAATGTATAGGTTTTCTAGGTTTCCCTAAGTGCCGGCAGAGCTAGGGTTAAAAAACTACAGCTAGGCACTTTGCAAAAAAAGGGTCATTTTTCACTGTGAAAATGTGGTGCGTCCACGTTGCGTTTTGCGCTGCTTCCTGTCGCGGGCACCAGGCCTACCCACACAAGTGAGGTACCATTTTTTTCGGAAGTCCTTGGGGAACGCGTGGTGGGTGGAATTTTGTGGATCCACGCAGATTCCAGAACTTTCCACCACAGAAAATTGAGGAAAATTTGTTTTGTTTGCCAATTTTTTAGGTTTGCAAGGGCTTCTGGGTAACAGAACCTGGTGAGAGCCAGTCAAGTCACCCCATCCTGGATTCCCCTGGGTGTCTACTTTTCAAAAATGTATAGTTTTGCTAGGTTTGCCTAAGTGCCGGCAGAGCTAGAGTTCAAAAACTACAGCTAGGCACTTTGCAAAAAAAGGGTCATTTTTCACAGTGAAAATGTGGTGCGTCCACGTTGCGTTTTGCGCTGCTTCCTGTCGCGGGCACTAGGCCTACCCACACAAGTGAGGTACCATTTTTTGGGAAGACCTTGGGGAACGCGTGGTGGGTGGAATTTTGTGGATCCACGCAGATTCCAGAACTTTCCACCACAGAAAAGTGAGGAAAATGTGTTTTTTTTGCCAATTATTTAGGTTTGCAAGGGATTCTGGTTAACAGAACCTGGTGAGAGCCAGTCAAGTCACCCCATCCTGGATTCCCCTGGGTGTCTACCTTTCAAAAATGTATAGGTTTGCTAGGTTTCCCTAAGTGCCGGCAGAGCTAGGGTTAAAAAACTACAGCTAGGCACTTTGCAAAAAAAGGGTCATTTTTCACTGTGAAAATGTAGTGCGTCCACGTTGCGCTTTGCGCTGCTTCCTGTCGCGGGCACTAGGCCGACCCACCCAAGTGAGGTACCATTTTTTTCGGAAGACCTTGGGGAACGCGGGGTGGGTGGAATTTTGTGGATCCACGCAGATTCCAGAACTTTCCACCACAGAAAAGTGAGGAAAATGTGTGTTTTTTGCCAATTTCTTAGGTTTGCAAGGGCTTCTGGGTAACAGAACCTGGTGAGAGCCAGTCAAGTCACCCCATCCTGGATTCCCCTGGGTGTCTACTTTTCAAAAATGTATAGTTTTGCTAGGTTTACCTAAGTGCCGGCAGACCTAGGGTTCAAAAACTACAGCTAGGCACTTTGCAAAAAAAGGGTCATTTTTCACAGTGAAAATGTGGTGCGTCCACGTTGCGTTTTGCGCTGCTTCCTGTCGCGGGCACTAGGCCTACCCACACAAGTGAGGTACCATTTTTTTGGAAGACCTTGGGGAACGCGTGGTGGGTGGAATTTTGTGGATCCACGCAGATTCCAGAACTTTCCACCACAGAAAAGTGAGGAAAATGTGTTTTTTTTGCCAATTATTTAGGTTTGCAAGGGATTCTGGTTAACAGAACCTGGTGAGAGACAGTCAAGTCACCCCATCCTGGATTCCCCTGGGTGTCTACTTTTCAAAAATGTATAGGTTTGCTAGGTTTCCCTAAGTGCCGGCAGAGCTAGGGTTCAAAAACTACAGCTAGGCACCTTGCAAAAAAAGGGTCATTTTTCACTGTGAAAATGTGGTGCGTCCACGTTGCGCTTTGCGCTGCTTCCTGTCGCGGGCACTAGGCCGACCCACACAAGTGAGGTACCATTTTTTTCGGAAGACCTTGGGGAACGCGGGGTGGGTGGAATTTTGTGGATCCACGCAGATTCCAGAACTTTCCACCACAGAAAATTGAGGAAAATGTGGTTTTTTTGCCAATTTTATAGGTTTGCAAGGGATTCTGGGTAACAGAACCTGGTGAGAGCCAGTCAAGTCACCCCATCCTGGATTCCCCTGGGTGTCTACTTTTCAAAAATGTATAGGTTTGCTAGGTTTCCCTAAGTGACGGCAGAGCTAGGGTTCAAAAACTACAGCGAGGCACTTTGCAAAAAAAGGGTCATTTTTCACTGTGAAAATGTGGTGCGTCCACCTTGCGCTTTGCGCTGCTTCCTGTCGCGGGCACTAGGCCTACCCACACAAGTGAGGTACCATTTTTTTCGGAAGACCTTGGGGAACGCGGGGTGGGTGGAATTTTGTGGATCCACGCAGATTCCAGAACTTTCCACCACAGAAAAGTGAGGAAAATGTGTTTTTTTTGCCAATTATTTAGGTTTGCAAGGGATTCTGGGTAACAGAACCTGGGGAGAGCCAGGCAAGTCACCCCATCCTGGATTCCCCTGGGTGTCTACTTTTCAAAAATGTATAGGTTTGCTAGGTTTCCTTAAGTGCCGGCAGAGCTAGGGTTCAAAAACTACAGCTAGGCACTTTGCAAAAAAAGGGTCATTTTTCACTGTGAAAATGTGGTGTGTCCACGTTGCGCTTTGCGCTGCTTCCTGTCGCGGGCACTAGGCTGACCCACACAAGTGAGGTACCATTTTTTTCGGAAGACCTTGGGGAACACGGGGTGGGTGGAATTTTGTGGATCCACACAGATTCCAGAACTTTCCACCACAGAAAAGTGAGGAAAATGTGTTTTTTTGCCAATTTTTTAGATTTGCAAGGGATTCTGGGTAACAGAACCTGGTGAGAGCCAGTCAAGTCACCCCATCCTGGATTCCCCTGGGTATCTACTTTTCAAAAATGTATAGGTTTGCTAGGTTTCCCTAAGTTCCGGCAGAGCTAGGGTTCAAAAACTACAGCTAGGCACTTTGCAAAAAAAGGGTCATTTTTCACTGTGAAAATGTGGTGTGTCCACGTTGCATTTTGCGCTGCTTCCTGTCGCGGGCACTAGGCCTACCCACACAAGTGAGGTACCATTGTTTTCGGAAGACCTTTGGGAACGCGGGGTGGGTGAAATTTTGTGGATCCACGCAGATTCCAGAACTTTCCACCACAGAAAAGTGAGGAAAATGTGTTTTTTTTGCCAATTTTTTAGGTTTGCAAGGGATTCTGGGTAACAGAACCTGGTGAGAGCCAGTCAAGTCACCCCATCCTGAATTCCCTTGGGTGTCTAGTTTTCAAAAATGTATAGGTTTGCTAGGTTTCCCTAAGTGCCCGCAGAGCTAGGGTTCAAAAACTACAGCTAGGCACTTTGCAAAAAAGGGTAATTTTTCATTGTGAAAATGTGGTACGTCCACGTTGCATTTTGAGCCATTTCCTGTTGTGGGCACAAGGCCTACCCACACAAGTGAGGTACCATTTTTATCGGGAGACTTAGGGTAACACAGAATTGTAGAGCAACTGTTATTACCTAATGACTTTCGATGCATTTCTGCCTTCCAAATGAAAGACAATGTGTAAAAAATAAGTCATTTTGAAAAATGACCTATAATTCTCATGCTAGTATGGGTACTCCCAATTTCGTAAATGTGCAAATATCTACTGTTTCTAAAATCTACATTTTATTCCCATTTCAGAAATACATAGGTGTCTTTCATAACAATTTTTCCATGTATACATTTTCCCAAAATAATTGCTATATACCCGGTACATAATAAAAAACCATTGCAAGATGCTGCTCAGTTATTGGCTCTGGGTTCGTCGGGTTCTTGATGAACCTACAAGTCCTATATATCCCCACAACCAGAAAGGTCCAGCGGATAGAACGGTATATTGCCTTCAAATAGCTGTCATAATTAGAAGAAGTTACAGGTGAAAATGTTGACACAAATGGCTGTTTTTTTCAACTAATTTTCAATTTTCCTTTATTTAACTGTTAGTTTCTATAAGGAAAACTTTAAGGATCTACACAAATGACCCCTTGCTGAATTCAGAATGTTGTCTACTTTTCAGAAATGTATGGCTTTCCAGGATCCATTATTGGTTTCATACCCATTTCTACCATTAACTGGAAGGAGGTTGAAAGCACAAAAATAGCAAAAATAGGCTATGTCCCAGAAAAATGCCAAAACTGTGTAAAAAAGTTGGTTTTCTGACAAACGTCTGCTTGTCCCTGAAAGCTGGGAAGATGGTGATTTCAGCACCACAACCCCTTTTTGATGCCATTTGCAGGGAAAAACAAGACGCTTTCATCTGTAGCCCTTTTTCGCATTTTTCCCCAAAACCCAAAATTTAGCTGTATTTTGGCTAATTTCTGGGTCCCCTCCAGGGGAATCCACAAACCCTGGGTACCTTTACAATCCCCATGATGTTAGAAAAAAAGGACGCAAATTTGGCATGGATACCTTATGTGGTCAAAAAGTTACAGGGGCCTAAGCGCGCACTACCCCAACTAGCCAAAAAAAGGCTTAGCACAGGGGGGGAAAAGGCCTAGCAGCGAAGGGGTTAAAATGGCCGCCACACTACAGTACAAAAAACCATGGGAGTATCCGACGTGGAAACACCACTCTAAGATGGCCGCCATTTCCAACTAGGAACAGACTCCCGCCTTTTTGGTTAGAGACGTCCTACTTTAGAAAGCAGCGACGGACTATAAAAATAGATCAGCAACTGACAACTTCACCTCCCGGACCCGGTAGATATGGGTAGGTCGACTCGATATGTGACAACAGCACAAAAGTGAGTACTGCCAATGCGCGCGCTGTTTCCTTGCCATACAGACACTGAGGATGGTAGTTATAAATATTTATAAATAGATAATCCCTCTAGTTTTCACCTATACCACCACCCTGAGGTATTGGCTGTCCCCCTTGATGGTGATTTAGATATACATTCTGTGAACCACAAGCCCGATGAGAGTGAGTGTGTGGACAAAAAAAGATGTTCTCAATACAACAAGCTCCCCTGAAATATAATTGCATAAGTCATGAACCCATTATGAATGAGAATGTAGACTATGAATTGAGGTGTTCAAGGCAACTAGATTTTTATAAGCATTATGACTGACCTTTGCACCATCCATGCTCTCTCCTAATTGACCTCGTGTAGCTCGTGAGGAACTCCTCTAGTTTGACCTACCGGGTACTGATGCCGCCTGGTTAGCTTACAACAATGGGTGAGTCCAAACGATATTTACCTGCTGCAGTACACTTGTGCCACTATGGTTGTAGTTCAAACTAGCTCACTGTGGGCACTCACCGTGTAGCACAGTTGTTTTTACAATGTTTTTAATTCTCTAAACTTTGGCTTTCACAATTCACTGACAGAAAACTAAATTTGAGTCACAAGGGAAATGATACTGTATGTATATTCGAATGTGTACCATTAATACCAATGTCACCCTTCTCTCCCCACACAGGTAGGACCAGGTCTGACAGGTACACGATTTAGGTAGTTATCTGGTTGATGTGAGTATGTTGCCATGTCGCCAATTTTAAGTGTAGATAGTTTCCACAATATAGGTCCTGATGAATCGCATGTAGACTATTACAGTGAGCGAGAAACATGTTGACCTCATTTGCACCAATAGCGACGCTTAGACCTAAGACATAATACTTAGCCAAGCACCGCATTGTTTATATTTTTAACTAGGGTAGGAGACCCACTGATTAAAAATTGTCTTCACGGATACTCCGAACCTTATTTTAAATCACACACATACATCTACACAGTTCTGGCCCCTCACCCCCACTTCACCATACGGCTATTGGAAAAAGATCTCCGCCAAAGTGCCCCTACTACAGGGAGCCCGTTGGGTATTGCACCGCCGACCCGACGAGGAGCAGCCTAGATGATGAAGCATGACACCCGATTGGGTGTGTTGGCATTACAATCCAATAAATGGACTCCCAACTCTGAACCCAAACGTTCAGGGTGGTGTCAATTTCCCTTGTTCGTACACTCTTGAGGAACAGCATAACCTTCTTCTTCTAATCCTTGTTCTTGCCGCCTTATTAATTTCTCCTGCACACCTGTGGTAATCCGTTCTTCTGTGTGACAGGACTGTCACACTCTTTTCTCTCTACTCCTTTTCTTCTTTGCAAACGTGGCAACGTGCCATGCTATCTTTCTCCTTGGTTCTTGCTTGCAGTGCAAGGTGGCGTCCGGCCACATGTCTTCTTTGTATATGCTGAGAAATGGCGACAGGCCACGTGTTGTCCGTTCTTCTCACAGGGACCTCTTGCCAGCTCCGTCATGTCTGATGGACTGTGCATCTTTTCCCGTCACAGACCACTTACCGGTCCGGTCCTGTCTGTAGGACTGGGCGTCTTCTCAGGTGCGTCAGCAATTTCATGGACAGCAGTGGGAGGTAGGTGTGCTTTTATGAATCTGGTCTGTAGCCTCTTCCATACCTTTCTTTTCCTCAACAAGGTATTCCAGGTGCAACTCTGGATCGCTGTGGGAGATGAGGGTCTCCTCTCTCATACAGTGGTGGCAGTTTGCCACTAGGGGACATGCGACTCTCCACTTGCCTGTAATGGGCCGATGCACAACACAGTCTTAAGGCTGTGTATGGGGCACCACTCCCTGAATAGTCTCTGGCCCACTACGTGGTGGTGCTAGTGCAGTTAGGGTGAACACAATTTCCTTCCTGCATTCGGGCCACCCGGGGCCCCTCCTCTAATTATCTCCTTCTGTGGGATCTCCTTGGTGCTTTGCTTATGGTGGGTAACCTCCTTTCCGCCTCCTCTACGCTCAATAGCATTGTACTCACACCATGATTCTGTGCCATCATGCTGCTGGGTCCTGCCTAGGTTCGGTGGTGTTTGGCAGGGTTGGTCACTCCATGTGATGTTCTCCTTGATGGGCCAATGGAGGCCATGTGGTGCTGGTCGGCCAGCTGGTGCATCTCCTTTCATGCAATGGTCCATTGTCTCTATGCCCTCATGGCATTGTCTGTTATGGCATTGGTGAGGCTAGTAGATAGCCCTCCTGGGTGCCGTCTGCTGACTCTTGGCGTACTTGCTCTTCTAACTTGCATAGGTGCCCACTTGCCACCAGGGGCATGCGTTTTTCTTCACCATTAGGGAGAGAGAGGTGGTCAGTTTCTCCTCTCAGCCAAAACTGCTTGGGGTTGTGGCTGTTCTCACCATGGGGCATGCAGTGCTCTTTCTGCCAGTCTGTTTTCTCCTACTACCGTAGCATGGCAGACAAAGTGATATTCATGCCACTATTACCTTGGTAGAGTCGGTGCTGGGGCAATGTGGCTGCGGTTGAGGTTCCTGTTTGTTCTGCTACTGCAGGCAATTTGAAGGCTCAGTGGGCCCCACTCCCAGTGTGCTTACTGTTTGAGCATTGACGGCTCTCCTTCTTGCAAGGCTGCTCTGTACATAGCAGAAGTGTTAATTTGGGGGTGTTTCATTGCAGACTGTGTGCTGTATTTCAGGTGCAGTAACTCCAAAAAGCCACTAGGTGGCACTGGGCATGTGTGCGGTAAATGGCAGTCCCTCCTTACTGGGAAACTTCTCAGTGTGCTTGGCTAGCACCCTGCATACCTGCTCTTCACAGGCGCTGCCTTGGCTTCACTATGGTGGCTGGACTTCCTTTGGCCACTTATGGCTTCACGGCCTTGGCTTTTTCTGGACTCCTGACAGCTTTCTTGGGTGTAGCAGCTTCAGGCTTCTTGGGGGCTCTCTGGGTTTATTTGACTGCTGCCCCACTAAGACACTAGGTCGCCCCAGCGGGTGAAGGGTCCTCTTGTGATACGTTTTTGTTACTCAGCTCGTGCCAGAGGGGACATGGTGGCAACTCAGTATAGTGCTTGACTCTACTGCTGTTTATTGCATGGGGCATTTCAGTCTCTTGGGGCTATATTGTGCCTTTCTCAGCAGGTGTGTGCATCTGTCCCCCGGTGCTTCTTTTCTCCTCCCTTGCAATTACATCTGACTCTGGCACTGTCTGTGGTGGCACCAACACCCTTCTCCTCCTTCAGTAGCCCTGGCAGCATATGACCTCTCGGTGGCGCAGCAGCCTCCCTTGGGGTGATATAGCCAGGTTAGTGGGGTTTTGCAGGGCTGGAGTACAGACAGCCTGTGGAAAAGTTTGCCTGGTCAGGCCTGCCGCATTCATTCCTGCTTGCTGGATGCTGCGCGAGTGCTCACCATTAGGTGGCGACGCTTTCACTGCCGGAGGGCATGGCAGCAGCTTTCCTGAGGTTATGGTCATGTGTGACCACAGTAGTGAAGCCAGTCCTACGGCCAGAGTGCCGCACCCACCAAACTCCAGGTAATGATGCTTGCACAGCAGCCGTCAGCATGCTTTATTCGGCCATGGGGGCTGCTTTATTTAATCACGTAGATAGCTCCCTCACAGCACAGCAAAAGGTTGCCCAGATGGTCACGATTGCTCCTTCCCCCTCACTGCAGCCTCTCTCACCCTATGGCTCTCCAATGCCTGGCCTCAGAACACCACAGGCTCATGACACCTGCGAGGCGGCAGGCATGTTTATCCATTCATCGCTTGACTATCACCGCTGGTGCCTCCCCTCACAGCACTTCTCCTTGGAGCAACGAGACAATGTGCAGTGTGCATCGGCCACCTCCAAAAGCAAGTCACTTCTTTCTTCCTGGGACAGTTATCGGTAGGTCGGCTGTGTAAAGAGAATCAAGGCAGGAAAGGTAACTTTCCTCCTGCCTCTGGTCAGTGCAGGCTCTGCCTCTGGTCTTTAAGCGCGGCGCGGTCTGTCGGTTGTGGCACTCACCATGGGGCAGCCGGCTTCACGGGCCCGGGCGGTCTTAGCTAAGCCTGGGCGTAGTTCGCGAAGTAGCGCTACGCGAAGCTACTCAAAGTGCAGTTCGCACTACGCGAGCTACGCATAGCACTATGCGAACTGCGTAGTGCACTGTTCGCAATGATTGCACAGTGCCGGATGCTTGTCCACACTGTGCAATCATTGAAAACGGCATCTTGCACAGTGCGAGCTGTCTTTTACTGCCACTCGAGTAGATTTTTACTCAAGCGGCAGCTTTCTCAACGCGGACTGGTAGTTTCTCATCGCGAGCGGTCGTGAGCATACGCGACCACTCGCAATGAGAAACCGACCTCCCGCGTTGAGAATCTCGCCGGGAGGTTTATTTTCCACGCTCGCGATCGGCAACTTGATGTTGCTGATCGCGAACGAGGAAAAGTCTCGCCGGGATGTCATTTTGCTTGCTCGCGGTCGCCAACTTGACGTTGAGGACCGCGAGCAAGCAAAAAATGACCGCTGCACTACGCTACGCGTGTTTGCACTGTGCTACGTGCAATTCGCGTTGTGCGAAGTAGCGCAAACTTCGCAAACTACACGAGCGTAGCGTAGTGCTTTGCCCAGGGTTAGTCTTAGCAGGATTGCTGTGCAACAGCCACATAGTGGTGGTGCTTTTACAGTCCTCTGGCCGCAGTGGTTGGTGTCTTCAGTACTAACTGCAGTTACTTCCACAGTGCTTCTGGCTTGCAGATTCTGTAACGTGTCTTTTGCCACTGCGGGCCGATTTGGGCAGACCACCTTTCACTGTTGCGGACCGATTTCTTTGTGGGTGTAATGTAGGGCTGCGGTGGCGGTCACACTCACGCCCATCCATGCTTGTCTTGCATGCAGGCAGTGTTTCAGCCGTCAGCCTCTCGCTGGACTGCTGCACTGCTCCTCGCTGAAGGCACTTGCGGCGGTCACCTGGTCCCCTGTAGGCGATGTAGGTGCAGAGGAGGGTACTTGGTGTTGGGGTGGCACTTTACCCCCTTGCCTCCTTCAGGCCAATCATGCACTGGCCCATGGACTGCAGCAGTAGGGGCACCAGGCAACAGGTGTGGGGTGCCTCAAGCTGCAGCCGGCGTACACGAGGGGTCTGACCCTCTTGTCGCCAATGTTCCGTTGTGGGCTCTGGGCCCATACACTTTGTAAAGGATGACACAGACACTGCTTGATAGGTTACTGAACTAGGCCCCAAGCACGTGCACTCGACCATTTTTTTTCGCAGGTTCACCTGACCGGTGACGCCTGTGTTGGTGGGTGTAGGGTGGGTGTATGGGCCAGCCCTAGTGGGAGAGGCTGGCAAAAACACTAGACTGTATCCAGCAGGACACAACAGCTTGCTCCATGTATTTTCTACTAAAATGTAAATAAAGGCTACAAAAAAGAGAGAGGCATTCAGGAACCCAACTAAATATATATCTAAAAAACGTTTAACACATATTTTAATCCTATATCTGACACTTCCTCCTGCCATTTCAGATGTACTGCTGCCTGTTATTGGCCGACCTGTGGTACATCATATTTAAATAAGCTGCACTGTAGCCTGTGCAATTTGCTTCTAGGTCTGTCTATGGAGTGCTTTACAAATAAAACCGAAATGCATACTTTGACCTAAATTTTAGAAGTGTTAAGAATGTACCCATTTTGTTCTCGTGCAACAGCATGAATAATAGTAAGGCCTAATCTCTCTTTTTTACCTTTTAATTTATATCCAGGTACCTCAGTATATTTTCCGCTGTTTTAGTACAGCTGTTATTGTAGATTTTAGTGTGATTTTGAGGAGTAGGTTTTTACTCGTCATTTATATAGCCTAGGCCCATAACCCCTAGGCTATTTTTCAGTGGCTTAGCCTAGGGGTTATGGGCCTTAGTGCAAGCAAAAAACTCGGGCTCCTAGCTGGTATTAAAACACTGCTATAAATGAGGTGCAGAGCGCCCATCACACGCCTGGTCGTTAGTTTCACTGCACCTGCTACACTAACATCATTTCCAGATCTTTATTTTCTTCATTCAACTCATCTTTCCTTCTCACCTCCCTATCCCTATCCCTTTCCCCACTCCACTCTCCTCTCATCTCCTCCATCCATTTAATGCTCTCCTCCCTATCCCATTCCTCAGTCTCTCTCCTCCCCGTTTCTATCCCTCACTCATCCTCATATCCATTCTCCCTTCTCTCCATATTTCTAGTTCCTCTCTCTTTCTTTTCCCTTGCCCACTTCGCTCATCCTTATCCCCTTTCTCTTTCTCACTTAAACGTATTTCCTTCTCCCATTCTGTTACCCTTTTCTTCCCTCATACCTGTTCCTTCCTCCAAACCTCTCCTTTTCTTTCAACCCTGCCCTATCTCTTCTTTATTGTTCCATTATCTTTTACTCCCACTGTTCCCCTCGCCCTAAAAGTAAACACAGCCAAGTCCCTAGCATGCACTGTGTAAAAAAAAAAAACAGAACAGATAGTCTCTGAAATAACATCAGCTGGTGAAGAGCAGACTGGCCCCCCTCCCACCTCTGCGCCACTATGCCTTGTATCGGCTGTACCAATGAAAGCTACGCCCATGCTATTTCTTTAGTTTAATTACTTTAAAATGCTACTTGTTTTAAGGAGAACATGAATATGAGAGTTATGTGAGATCGAAATACAAGTATTATTGATTTTTATGTATACTGTAGCACTCATGCCTTTTTGTATAGAAGCTTAAGCTAACTGTACAAGGCTGAAGTGCAAATAAAAAAAATCTTAACGGTACACAAGTCTTTCTGTTTTCTGACTGCTAAACTAACTTGAATAGGTAATCAGGTTACTTCTTCCCTCGCCATTAATTTTACATTTCAGTCACCATTACTTTTCATACTACTACCTCTCATACCTACTGCTTTTACCTACACCACTTCTCTTCCTATTTCTAATTTTCCAACCACACCCCACAGCTATTTTCCAACATATCTTGAGCCTACTTTGGTATTGAATGCTTCCACTTACCAGTAATGTTTCTTCCTCATCCGACTACTTATTGAACTAACTTGTAAGACTTGTTTATCCTTTCAGCATCTTTTCTAGCCAATTTATTTATGCATGTATGCTAATCATACACGACTTCTACTTCCTATCCTGATAGCGTTCCAGACTTCCAAACTTCCTGTTTTCTCCAAGCTGTTCAGCAGAACAGGGATAAAAGGCCTACAGGGGGGATGGGTAGATCATAAGCACTAAAGCAAGGCAGAAAAAGACAGAAAGATGAAGATTACTGGTACCTAATCCAAATAGTACTGCCTCATCCCATTTCTTGTCTCATTCCTTACTTAAATAAGGATATACTAGAACAGCATACCTTCAGACAAATCTGAGATAATTACAAGAAAGCATACAACAAAAGGCAGCAGAAAATGTCACAATTCTATTGAAAAAACACAAAGTGAGAATACCAGTTCTCTCAAGAACAGTTGAACCAAAATGTAATTCATTGTCTTCAGCAACAATTTGGATTATTCCTATTTTTTCCTGCTTTGCATTTTTAAATGTTTCCTCTGCATCTTGTCTCCGCCTGCAGGTTCCACAATTGGAGCCATAGAATTTGAGGTGGCCAACCTGGATACATACACAGTGGCCCAGCTTAAAGACTTCTGTAAGGAGATGGGAGTACCTGCCAAGAGTGCTACCAAGAAGGTGGAATTTCAAAAGGCAGAACCACGCTCCAAGGAGAGTAATGGATTAGGGGAGCAAGGGAATGGCTCTTCTGAGGAACCACCCGAATCAGTTGAGGGGGACACCCTTGGATTTGAGCTCCCTGTGGGAGCAGGAAGTAGTGTCTCCTGCCGTGGCCAATCCCCAGAGCAGCTGAGAAAGAGGGGGGAGGAGAGACAATTCAAATTTCAGAAGGCAAAATTAAGATGGAGACTGAGGAGAAAAGGCTGACAGAGCCTTGGAAACCGAGAGGGCTGAGGCAGAAAGAGCCTTAGAAGAAATTAAACTACTTCTGGCTCGTGAACTGAGTCTAAAATAGGTGGACACGATGACCCGGCAGTCTGATTCCCACAGTGATGGTGGTAGCATACATGCAGTACCTGATGGAGACAAGAAGGTTCGTATACCTAAGGATTTGTTGATCAGTTATGTGGTGGGAGATTACATTGATTAGTGTTTTTCTGCTTATGAGGTTGCACTCAAAGTACACAGGGTTCATGAGGAGTACTGAGAGGTGGTCTGTTGAAAAACATACCAACACTTGGGAGAGACACCCTTTTGACATTGGAGGTTGGGGTCTAAACAAAGTATACCCCCATGAATACTATTTTGTTTGCAAAATTTTGGCTGACTCACGAAAAGTATCACCCAAGATTCAGGGACATCCAGAAGCTCCCCAACCAATCCTAGGTAGATTTTGTAGATTACTCCAGTAAGGCACTGAATGGCTGGATAAGGGACAGCAACGTTGGTGAATTTAATGGCTTGTACCATTTAATCATGAGAAGCAGGTTGCTCAGTATCTACCACCAGAGTGTCCAAAAAGGTATTTGGGGGGACACCCACAAAGGTGGTCAGGGTTCCCAACAGAAGAAAGAGTGGGGAGAAAAACTTGAAAATAAGGAGTTCTCAAAAGCACCCAAAATAATTACCAAGGGAGTGGTGGTAACCAGTCCCAGTCTGATCCTAAAAAGAAGGGGCTCTTTGACCATAAGGGAGAGGAGTTGGCCTAACGGCTAGGGTGGTCGATCTAGAATCTGGGGAACCGGGTTCGAGTCTCGGCAATGACACTGAACATCCTGTGATTCTGGGCAAATCACTTAATCTCCCTGTGCCTAACAAAAATGAATGTGTCCTCATGTAACGCAACTGGTGCTATGTAAAGTGCTCTGATACCCGATACCTTTGTGTCAAGTTTGCGCTATATAAAACTCCGTAAAAAATAAAAAATAAAAAATAATACAGGGTGGTTTGCACCCCAATGTACGGTGTGCTAAAAATCTGGGCATAACAAGGGAACACCACATGTCCCACCGGTGGGCAGACACCAGGGTTGGTGAGCGTAGCACTTGGGGAGGAAGTAATCCCAGTTAGTTTTGGGGACAGACAGAGGTGACCCTAGTTTCCCTAGGAGATAGAGAAGTGGTGACAAAAGCCCACATGCCTTCAAATACTTCAAAGAATAGGCAGTGGATCACCATTAATGGGAAACGGGAAAAGGCTCAGCGAGACACAGAAGCCAGTATGACAACTGTCAAGTCTCAGCTGGTGTCTGCAGAGAAGGTTCTACAGAACACATTCAACCAAGTCGTAGGCGCCATCTACCAGTCGCTCTGGTTACCTTTGAGTGTGGGGGACTCAGGTTCTCTGAAAGTAGCTGTGAGTCCTGCCATGCCTGTTGATTGTTTGCTGTATGAGGACCTGGAGCATGCTACCTGGAGGGAGGTAGACCTCAGGTCTCACTTATAGATGATGGGATTGCCTTAGTGGGTCTGTATGACCACATAAGTCATGGCTGTCCAGAAAGGCAGTCAAGGATGTCTGTAGTATGGAACAATGGCCCAGACAGCTGCCAAGGAAAGGGGCAAGGAGCATGGGAAACCAGTCCCTGAAGTTCTCATGGTGGAGGTTTACGGGGTCCCTGAGAAGGTGGCCCCTAAGACAAATGGGGAACACATTGTCGCCCTAGGCGGCCTATCTGAGCTTGCCAACTGGCAGGTTGAGTGTGGGCCCACCAGATGGAATTCTGCCAAGCACAGAAGGAGTGTCCCACTCTTGAGGGCTTGAGGTGCCAGGACTCAGCCCATGCAGCAGATTAAGCCTCTGGGGATCACCTAATCTAGTGGGAGAACAATCTCCTTTATAGAAAGCTTAGGTTCCTGGTGCTGGGGCAGCCAGTGTGCTGGTGGTCCCCCAGTGTTACCGGACCTTCTTACTGGGTTTCGCTCACAATATATCCTTGACAGGACATTTGGGGTATGCAAGAACTTTGCCAGACTTGTTTCCCACTTTTTTTGCCCCCAAATGAAGACAGCCTCAGGTGCAATCTGCGGGTTCTGTCCCACCTGCCGGGCCAGTGGGAGATCTGGGGAAAAGCACAAAGCTCCCCTCATCCCATTACCTATCGTTGGCACCTCCTTTGAAAGGGTGGGAATTGACATTAATGGACCCTAAAACAGCCCTAGGAAAGAGGTTTATCCTGATCTGGTGGTTAAGTCATTCGATAGTTTCCTTGGTGATACGCTTATGCACCCCCCAAAGAATCAACACCAGGTGGAACTTCGATAAAGCACTGCTCTCAGATCCAGTATGGATCACAGAAACTCAGGAATTTATACAGCGGTTTTTTAAAGAGAATATTAACTCAGCCTCAGGTTTTATGGTGTGGTAAGCTTTTAAGGCTTTCTTTCCGGGGGTTGGTGATTGCATACAAAGCTAACACCTATAAGCAGAGACAACGGAAGGTAGAATTACTACAAAAAGCTGTAGACCGGGCTAGGGCAGATCTTAATTCGATGAGAGGATACTACAGCAGGAATTATTGAGAGCAAAAGAGCAATTAAAATTTTTCTTTACTTTAGAAGAGATTTCGGGGAGTAAGGCCTTTCAGCAGAAAGTCTATGAAGAGAGCCAACTCATAGGCAACTTTTTAGCTTGGTCTACTAAAACTCAACAAAGCAGGCAGCTGATCTCACAAATAAGGGACCCTAGTACTACAAATCTGGTAGGGGATAAAGATAAGATTGCTGAAATATTTGTATCCCACTTTAAGCCAATTTATGCTGAGACCCAGATAGTAGATTTACAGGAGGTCGAGGACTACTTAACCGACCTTCAGTTACCTAAAATTACAAAATCTGACAGCGCAGCCCTAAGTAAACCGATTGAACTTTTAGAAGTAACTGAAACTATAGAAAGGATGGCTAGCGCTGAGGCAAGTGGTAACAACGGTATTCCAGTGGAAGTTTATAAGATGTTTTTAGATTATCTTTCTCCATACTTCTTATCCTTGTATAACCCAATCTTGGAAGGGGCTCCTATCTCTGATAGATTTAAGGAGTCAGTGGTGATTTCCATCTTGAAAAAAGATAAGGACCCGAACGACCCGAGCTCCTATCGCCCAATAAGTTTATTAAACGTTGATTATAAGCTCTTTATGAAAAGCTGGGAAAATAGGATCGTGGGCTGTGCACAGCAAGTGGTCCAGGCTTTCTGCCTGGTAGATCAATGGCAGCTAAGGCAATTGATTATTTTTCGGTGAATAAGGACAAAGTGGCTATTTTAATGATGGATGCAGAAAAGGCATTCAACCTTGTGGACTGGTAGGCCCTTTTTTATCCTAGGGAAGTTTGGCTTCCCAACCTGTTTGATAGAGATGTTAAGGGGAATTTATAATGGAGCAGTAGCTAAGATAATTATTAACGCGGAACAGGTAGGAGTGGTGATGATTAAACGTGGTACTAGACAGGGTTGCCGCCTGTCCCCCCTCCTTTTTTCTCTTTTTATTGAGTCGCTTCCATTGTGGCCCCTTTAACGGGGATGTCAAAAATCAGGTTGTTTGCTGACGATATGATTCTATATCTGAAAGCAGATAAGGTAAATATCAAGGCAGCGTTAGGGGAGATTCAGGCGTTTACAGGTTTGGGGGTTATAAAGTAAACCCAGCTAAAACGGAGGTTCTCCTATTCAGTTCCGCAGCTGTTGAACTTCCAGTACGGCTTACATTTTTGCCATCTCGACCTATAAGATATCTAGGTATATATGTTACTGCTGACTTCTCCAAACTATTGCAACTAAACTATGGAAATACCCTTATGAAGGTTAAAAGACTTTTAGAAAGATGGACGTTACTACCTCTCTCACTAGTGGGCTGAGTTTCCCTAGTGAAAATGCCAATACTTCCCTTACTGGTAGTCCTGTTCTTAAATATCCCTTTAAAAGTACCAATCCTATATTTTAAGGAGCTAGATAAAGTTATTTGGGAGTTTATATGGGCAAAAAAAACCCTGGGTTAAATTAGCCATTCAACAATTAGATATAGAGCAGGGGTGCTTGCACTACCCCATTTTTCCACCTATTATGAAGCCGCACTCATTAGTTTACTAACTCAGCTGGCAGCCCCCTCTTCCTTGAAGTTTGATAACTTTATGTTAAACCATATGCTAACAGAAAGTGCAATTAAGCTACCAGTGTTTCTTCGTACAATAAAATTACCAAAGAAAACAAGATATAAGGTCATAATTTCAATTGTAACTCGTACCCAATATTTCTATAAAACTTATAATCTTCCAACATGTAATGCATATACCTCTCTCCAAGATTGTGAGTTATGGGGTCTTCAGTTTTCCCAAGGGGTGTTACAGTCATACAATAATTTGGGGTTCTGGAAGCTAGGCGATTTCTATAACTGTACCCATTTGATAACGTGGGAATCATTCGCATTGCAATCTGATCCCGAAGTAGAGGTTTGTGGTTAAGCTTCAGACAAATTATAGGCTTCCTTAAGAACAACTATACAATGATTAATGAGATGAAAAAATCAATTTTAAAGACGTTCTTTGAGAAGAATCTGAGCGGTGTTGGTAACTGGTATCGGGTTCTACGTCAAGGCACGAACAATAAGCTTATCGATATAATGCTCCCAAAAATTCCCCAGGAAACAAATTGTCGTTTTAATAATAAGGAATGGCAGTCATTGTGTGAATTTGGGAATAAGGCTTTGAGGGCGGTCAATTTCAAAAGAATGTCTTTTTTGTCGAGATGGCTGGGGTATCACATCCCCCTTGGACTGCATAAACTGTTCCCATCAACTCCTGATCAATGTTTTAGATGTAATAGGGTTGGGGCGGGAGAATAGGCTCATATACTTTTTACATGCCCTAAACTGCAGCACTTTTGGGAGGAGGTTTTTAGGTTCATTAGTCGCTGTATGTCCATGGTCATTCTCCCCCCAACATCGCTAGCCTTATTTGGGTTCTCCCACACAGCCCTACAGCTGCCAAAATTTCGGCAATACTTTGTATTTATAGCAATAGCGGTAGCTAGATCTGTGGTGCTGCAGAATTGGAGATCATTGAAGGTACCAACAATTGGTCAGTGGCTTTCTAAACTGGTCCGGACATATCAATTCGAAGAGGCTTATGCAAAGAGGGTAGGGGCACTTCGCAGATTCAGAGCTACATGGGTGGACTATGCCCTGACCACTCAAGTAAATTGAAAAAATTATAAAAAGAGAGGATGGTAACATAGCTTTTAGTTTTTTTTTTAGCAATCTTTTATGTCCTTATTTATTCTTAAGATATGAAATCTGTTTTTCTTGGATATAGGTGACATTGGATATTTATTATGAATTTATGCTAAATTATGCAATTTTTTGTATGATGTAGTATGTGCCCTTTCTTGTACCATGATGTTGATTATCTATGGATGAATTTTCTTTTTTAGCTGTCTGTTTTTTCTGCTCAATAAAAATAAAAAAGAGAGAATACAAGTTCACCACACCCTATCACCCACAAACTAATGGTCTTGTGGAGAGATTCAACAAGACTTTGAAGGGCATGAGTGTGGGCCTACCTGAGTCCATGAGGTGTAAGCGGAACATCCTCTTGCCATTCCTTCTCTACACCTACAGGAAGGTGCCACAGAAAGGATTTGCGTTCAGTCCCTCTGAATTCCTCTATGGACACCCTGTTAGGAGACCTCTGAGCCTTGTCAGGGAGGGGTGGGAGCAAGCTCCTAGGAAGCCCCACCAAGATGTGTCAACTACATGCTGGCACAGCACAACCAGATGCACCACTTCTGGAATAATGTGAAAAGTAGCCTAGAGGCCAGCCAAGATACCACGAAACTCTGGTATGACCAGAAGACCATACTGGTGGAGTTTCAGCCTTGCCAGAAAGTTTGGCACATTGAATCAGTAGAGCCCAGGGTTCTCCAGGACCACTGGACAGGCCCATTTGAGATCAAGGAACAGAAGGGTGAGGCCACCTACCTGGTGGACCTCACGACCCCCAGGAACCGCCTAAGGGTATTCCATGTAAACCAAATCGAACCTCACTTTGAGAGCTCCGAAGTGATCATGCTCCTTGTGACAGATGTGGGAGTCGAAGAGGAGAGTGAACCTCTCCCTGAACTCCTCTATGTGCAGGAACATAGTCAACCTCTCTACCACATTGACCTCAGAGCACCAAGGTGACTGGTACCAGGTGCTAGGATAGTTTGCCTCACAGTTCTCACTCACCCCTGGACTCGCACATCTGCCTGTCCATGATGTTGACACAGGAGGCAGTCCCCTTGTAAAAAACCAAAATTTGCAGGTTGTCAGACAGGGTGAAAGCCAGCATCAAGGAGTAAGTCTCCAAGATGTTAGCCTTAGGGATGATTGAGCCCTCTAATAGTCCCTGGTCCCGCCCCGTGGTGTTGGTACCAAAGGCTGCCCCACTGGGTGCCATATCAGAACTCCGGTTCTGCATGGACTACAGAGGTCTCAGTTCCATTGCCAGGATTGATGCCCACTCTATCCCCAGAGTGGATGAGATCATTGACAGGCTGGGCACTTCCAAGTTCCTCAGTACCATTGATTTGATATACAGGAACTGACAGATCGCTCTGACTGAGGGAGCCAAAGAGAGGTCAGCATTTTGAACCCCGGAGGGTCCTTATCAATTCTAGGTGATGCCCTTTAGATTGAAAAACTATCATGACTTGGGAACCACTTAAACCCAAACAGAAGTGAGAGCCTTCCTGGGCCTCACTGGCTATTATAGACTATTTGTTAAGGGCTATGGCACGCATCATTTTTGCCCCCCTAAACTGAGCTGACTTCTAAGAAGCGGCCCAGATTTGTGATCTGGACAGAGGAATGTCAAAAAGCCTTTGACTCTCTCAAGGAAGCAATGTGCACAGCGCCTGTGCTCAGGGCCCCTGGCTTCCCCAAGGAATTAATTATGCAGAAGGATGCTTCAGAACATGGAATATGAGCAGTCTTAGCACAACTGCATAAGGAGGGCCTAGACCAATGGGTAGCCTTAATTAGTATGAGGTTACTTCCACAGGAACAGAGGTGGAGTGAAAGAGAAGCTTTTGCTGTGGTCTAGGCTATGAAGAAGTTGAGACCATATCTGTTTGGGACTCACTTTCCGATTCAGACAGACCACAGACCCCTCAGATGCCTCATGCAGATGAGGGGTGAAAATCTCAAACTATTAAGGTTGTCCATCTCCCTACCAGGAAACGACTCTACGGTGGATCATCGCCCAGGGACAGACAACGCCAATGATGATGGTCCCTCCAGATTATTCCAACTTAGTTAAGAGAACTCCCAAGCCGTTGGATAACCTTCCCCACTTTTGGCTAGGATGGTCTTCTTCCTTGGCTACCTCCATTTTATGACCTCGTGTTGCTGGTTTTAGGACTCTGCTAATCAGTGCTAAAGTGCTTGTGCTTTCACCCCTAAACATGCTAACATTGGCTCATACCCAATTGGCATATTTAATTTACTTAAGTCCCTAGTAAAGTACACTACATGTGCCCATGGCCTGTAAATCAAATACTACTGGTGGCCCTATAGCACTTATTATGCCACCGACTTTAGTATCCCTCGAACCATGGCTCAAGCCTGTCATTGCGGAGCCTGTATGTGCAATTTACACTGTCACTTTGCCCTGGTAAGATAAACCTTTTGCCAGGCCTAAACCTTCAATTTTTATACATTTAAGTCATCCCTAAGGTAGGCCCTGTCTAACACACAGGGTAGGGTGCAATGTATTCGAAAGGAAGGACATGTACTTTTAAGTTTTAAATGGCTTGGTAGTGAAAAACTCCCAAATTCGTTTTTCACTACTGCAAGACCTATCGCTCCCATAGGATAACATTGGGATTACCTTATGACATGTTTTAAGTGTAATTCCCAACTGTGAGGAGATAGACTTTTTAAGTTTGGTGTCACTGGACTCACAGTTTAAAATCACAACTTATGGTGAAGTCGGATTTTATGTTACAGTTTGGCAAATGCCACTTTTACAACGTTGGCATTTACTTAATTTAGCTATTTGGTGCCTGCTGCCTTTCTCTGTTCAGTCTGGGTTGGGTGACAGCTATGCTTTGTGTATTCCCTCTAGACAGTCCCACACAAATGGAATTTAGGTGTCTTGATGAGCCATCTTGGGAGATGGGAGGGAGGAGCTAGGCACAGCCTCACACATACACCTGAATAGGCTGTGTCCTACTCACACGCAAATAGCTGCATACCCCCCTGTAGTGAGCCGGGAACCAGGGCAGGATGTAGGTTTTCTGTGCACTTCAAAGCTGTCTTTGAAGTCTCCCCAACTTCAAAGGCACAACTGGGTATAAGTACTGGACCTCTGACACCATGACTTTGCTACACTTCTGGACCTGTGACCAATCTCCCAGGAAGAACTGCTGTGCTGCTGGAAGGACTGGCACTCTTCTGGACTGCTGCTTTGCTGGACTTTTGCCTTGCTGAGCTGCATGCTGCCTGCTGTTCTCCTGCCTGGGTGAGGACTGGACCTGCATCACTTGAACCCAGAGTGACTCCAAGGATGTGCTTGCTTGCCTCCTTATGAAATCTCAGAGACACAAAAGACTTCCAACTACCTACAGCTGCATCTGGACTCTGCAAGCTGTGAGTCTGCCTTGCTAAATGGTGCCACCCCAGTCCTGGACCCTTGGAAGTGAGGCTTAAGGTGCTGTCTCAAGCCAACCCATGTATCCTCATCAGAACTGGCGCATCTTTGTCTTTGCGTGGGTCGGAACCTGCACATACTCGTCGAAGCGTGGAACAGAGCCGAAGCATTGCACTGGGAACCAGCGCATCATCTTCGGAATCTACGCATCTACTGCTGCAGGAGCCGTTACCAGGCATCGCATTCTGAACCAGGATATCACACTTGGAGCGGACGCATCGCCGCCATTACGTGAGGAATCTCGACGCATCACTTTGTCTGCACCTCCCATCTTCTTTGATGTCAAGGCAATCTTGGATTGAGGTACTTTTGTTCAGCAGGCCTAAATGGGCCCCTGTAGCCGGCCCACGCTCCATTGCTGTCAGCCTGAGCTTTTGACTTTGCCCCGGTCCAGCCTGACTAGCTATCCCATTTAAACACTTTTTGCTTCTAGGCACTATTTTACATTTTGAATTTTGAAAATTCATAACTCAACTTCTACTTGTTGGATTTCTGTTGTTTGGGGTCTTGTTTTATGTATAAAATCATAACCTATATTCTAACCTGGTGAGGAGTCTTTTTGGGTTGTTTTCATAGTGCTACTGTTTGAAGTGTTGCACAAATACTTTACACATTGCCTCTTAAGTTAAGACTGACTGCTCTATGCCAAGCTAACAGAGGGTGAGCACAAGATATGCTAGTGTCTGTTGTGACTTAATATTCCAAACCCTGGGAGTTTTCTTCCAGGGTGAGGGAGTCATTTTCCCATTATTTCTCTCAGGTACTGCCAGGTTACTGGGGGTGATGGAACGGAAAAACATCAGAATGCCTCCTTTGAATATGATGAGCATTTTGATGTCCTCAAAATCGGACTCTTAGTATGAACCTTTTCTTTAAACTATAATATTATTATGTTTAGTTATTTCACATGCACCACATGCAGTTTCTCAGGGTGCCATGCTGGAAAAGGCAAGTCAAAGATTCTGCAAGGAATCTAGTTTGACTCTTAAGTGGTAGATTGTTTCAGCCTTGTGAAGCACAGTCACTGCTCTCCTTATGACTGTGGTCACTCTCTCCCATAGCCTAATGAGACAAATATCTCTAGGCTTTACACCGAAATATTGAAACACAGGTGCCCACCGAAGAATCTTAGCAGAAAGCTCAAGCGCAATGAAGTAGCTGACAAGTACTACAAATCAATTTGTACAGCTCCAAAATACGTTTTTGTGTATGAATCTTCCAGCGCTGGACAAAAGAGGCCTACCCAGACCCAAAGTTTTTTCCTGGAATCCAGACAAAGGAAATTAGGAATGGGGATATAAGAAGAGGAAAGAAGTATGATCTACTGCCTACAATGGTTCACTTAGAAAAGAGGATGAATTCAAAATGTTCAAAATGATTTGCTTGATTACAACACTATCCCTATTTTATTCTTTATTGGTTTATTTGTTTGCTTGTTTCATCAATGGATAGTATGGTGCCAAGAAACTCCATGCATAGCACATGGAACACCATATTAATCAACAGTTTTGGAAGAAAACCTGTGGGAATAACTGGATATGAATAATGTTTTGGAGAAATGTGAGACAAAACGTGGACTAACCATAAAACTCATACAATATGTGAAATTTACATTAAATGGGTTGTATATGCACTGAGGATTTGCAGACTTGAGTTGGGGTATTAGTTGTTGAAGGTCTCAAGGCTGAGTTAGGACATTTTGAGAGCAATTGTAAAAAAGGTAGAGCGGATATTGAGTGAAACTCAGCTGGAAGAAGTTTCCAAATAGATGGAGTCAACTGAACCATGAAGTAGCACATGGAGGCGTGTAGGTAAGACTTATAGATCAAAGGTTGAATGAGGTATGTATAAATATGAAATACATATTGTAGCATCCTCCCCAGTCCGGGTACTCACCAGTCACTTTGCCACACATGGACCTTAGTAACATGCCTTTATTCTTCTGTGTGTAACAGTGAACTCAACATTCTAAGCCTGCTTTCACTTCACTCCACTCTAACACTTTTGTTACAGTTCTACGGAGTCCATTAGAAGCCACAAGGGTTCAGTCATTTCTAACTCACATGATACTACACCTCCTTCTCTGTTAGTTAAAAAATAAAAATGTTTTTACATATATATACACAATCAAAGCTCTTCAATGAGCTGTTGTGGCGTTTTGATCACACATTCTGACTGTGTCTTCGTAAACTGTGGACAGGCAGTAGAAGTGTCCATGACCTGCATTGGCAATGTAGGAACAGCAGCAGCCAGAGGGTTTTCATTTGTTCTTTCAGAGCAGCAGCCAGAGGGTTTTCATTTGTTCTTTCAGATTTCGGGCCATATGTATCAAAAAAGAGTTTTGCGAATCTCAAATTGCGATTTTTAGCGAATCGCAATTAGAGAATCGCAAAATGCAATGTATGTAGGATTTGCTAAAAATTTTGCGAATCCTACATATTCCTTATTTGCGAATCGCAAATTGAGATTCGCAAATAAGGAATACCTTCCCATTCATTCCTGTGGGCTAGGAGGCCCATATGAATGAATGGGAAGACATTCTCAACTTGCGATTACCAATTAGAGAATCGCAAATTGAGAATGCAATTTCAAGGGTGCCAAAAGGACACCCTGATGCACCCCTGAAATATGCATGTGTGCACATTTTGCACACATACATGTGCGACATATGGCACTTTTAAAAAATCAAAAAAGTGCTTTTTTAAAGAAAATTGCAAATTACCACCAACTTGAAGTTGGTGGTAATTTGCAATTCCTTAAGGCCAAATAGCAAATTTCTGGTGCTTCCAGAATTGCATTTAAGGAATCGCAATTTGCAATTCCTTAATTGCATTCGCAAAATAGAGAATCGCAAAATTTATATACATCCCAAAAGGCTTTTTCCCATTCGCAAACGGGCAGATTCTGAGAATCTGCCCATTTGCAAACGGGAAAAAGGCTTGATACATATGGCCCCTAGTCTCTACATTAACAACAGTGTCTCATGTCGGAAATGTGAGGAATCTCGCTTAATGGACTTCCCAGGATCTTGGGCGGTTACCACGTGTCCTTTACTGGTCACAATATGAAAAGGCCACCATCAAAAGGAGTATTAGACTTTTATTTTTGAGACTGACAAAAAAGTACTTGAGTAAATATTGTCTTTTGCATCTCGGCGTTTGTCTACATAATCCTTCATTTTCCTTTTACGATCCACAGAGATGTCTTCCTCAGTACTTGATCGTCTGGTGGTCCAGTGAGATAACTTGGTCATCATGGCTCTGCCAAACATTAAGGTTCCAGGGCTTTCACCTGTGGTCAAGTGAGGGGTCGAATGGTAAGCTCGAAGAGTTGAATTTAAGACAGTCTTAAGGTCAAGCTTTTCTAGTACAGCACGCTGAACAGATTTCTTAAGAGTACTCATGAAATGTTCGACAAAGCCTTTGGCCTGTGGCCAAAGAGGTGTGCTCTTCTGATGATTCACATTAAGATGACTGAGAAAGTCTCTGAAGATTTTTGGATCACAGGAATGCCCCATTTTGCAAAGATGCTGTCTAATTTCTAGAAGACTCTTTCTTGATTGATAGATGAAAGATCTTCTATAAATGGAAACTGGGAGGACTCCTCAACAATCACCATCAGGCAATGTCTGTTCTCAAGAGTACTGAAGAAGTCAACAGCAATTCTTTAACATAGATACTGTGGCAATTCTGACATGTTTAAGGTGTGTTAAGTGGCAATTGCGGAGATGACAGGACATCAATTCTCGTTCAACTCACTCGTTGGGATTGGAAACCAAACTCTGTTTCATAGAGCTCGTTTTGTGGCAACAATTCCACGATGTCCTTCATGGGCCACTTCAATTATCTGTTGTCGCAGACACTCTGAAATGACCATTCTCACACCTCTTAGAATAATGCCTTCCTTAGTAACGGACAGTTCATCTTTGACATTTTTTAAATTTCTTGTATTCACAGTCACTGGTAAAAGGTCAAGGATGCTGAATGATACCAAGACTGGTGTGTAATAATGTCTGGTCACCCGGCCCGCAGGGCCATCTGGTCGCCCGGCCCACAGGGCAATCTGGTCGCCCAGCCCGCAGGGCCATCTGGTCACGCAGCCAGGCAACCAGATGGCCCGGGATAACCCCGCACCCAGATGGCCTGAGACAGCCGGACCCAGTCGCCCTTGCAGTCCGACGACGGCGAGGGTGGCCAGGCGCTCCGGGGCTGCTGCTCGGGAGGCTCCCTCCCCGGGGCTGCTTGCCTCCCTGCTTGACTTGCGTGGGAGCAGTGGGTAGGGGGGGCCCTGGCCGGCCCAGGCCATCTGGTCCCCCTGTTGACCTTCAAGGGATGGTGGCCCTCGTCCTGCACCCCGGTGGGGCAGGGACGGGAGGGGTAGGCCCCCATGCCGGAGGGCACGTGTTGGAGGCAGCCTCCCGCAGGCCCGCGCCGCCCCCTCCATGTCCCTCTTGCTGGCCCGGCGGCAGAGGGATCCACCCCTGGGTGTGGTGGAGGAGGGCATCCGCGGGCACCCACAAACGGAGAGACAAAACCTTGGCTCAGAGGTTCAATAGATCACAGCGAGGTAGTTGCTCTGCTACTTACGAAACCCTGACCCAGAATCAGGTCGTCTACAAATGATTTAGCACCGGGTGCCCCACGAACATGCGGTGCACTAAGGGCGATGGAGGCGGCCCCCTTCCGTCCCCAAGCGAGCGGCTCTATGCACCGGCCCCCCGAGAGAGGCCGGCTATCCCAGGCCAACCGAGGCTCCACGGCACTGCGGTATCATTACGGTTTAGGGGGGATTCTGACTTAGAGGCGTTCAGTCATAATCCCACAGATGGTAGCTTCACCCCATTGGCTCCCCAGCCAAGCACATACCCCAAATGTCTGAACCTGCGGTTCCTCTTGTACTGAGCAGGATTACTATTGCAACAACGCATCATCGGTAGGGTAAAACTAACCTGTCTCACGACGTTCTAAACCCAGCTCACGTTCCCTATTAGTGGGTGAACAATCCAACGCTTGGTGAATTCTGCTTCACAATGATAGGAAGAGCCGACATCGAAGGATCAAAAAGCGATGTTGCTATGAACGCTTCGCTGCCACAAGCCAGTTATCCCTGTGGTAACTTTTCTGACACCTCCTGCTTGAAACCCAAAAAGTCAGAAGGATCATGAGGCCCCGCTTTCACCTGTATTCATACTGAAAATCTAGATCAAGCGAGCTTTTGCCCTTCTGCTCCGCGGGAGGTTTCTGTCCTCCCTGAGCTCACCTTAGGACACCTGCATTATTGCTTGACAGGTGTATTGCCCCAGTAAAACTCCCCACCTGCCACTGTCCCCAGAGCGGGTCGTGCCCGGCGGGCGCCGGGCGCTTGGAGCCAGAAGCGAGAGCCCCATGGGGCTCGCCCCCGCCTCACCGGGTAAGTAAAAAAACAATAAGAATAGTGGTCTTTCACCGGCGGCCCGAGGGCCCCCCACTTATCCTACACCTCTCATGTCTCTTCACAGTGCCAGACTAGAGTCAAGCTCAACGGGGCTTCTTTCCCCGGTGATTCTGCCAAGCCCGTTCCCTTGCCTGTGGTTTCGCTAGATAGTAGGTAGGGACAGTGGGAATCTCGTTCATCCATTCATGCGCATCACTAATTAGATTTACGAGGCATTTGACTATTTCTGTACCACCTCGCGGTGGCTCATTCTGGGTTATTATGCTGCCCATCAGCGTTAAATCGGTTTTGCTTCCAACAATGCAACATTCGTTCGCTCCGGAGTACATCCACACTGTAAGCTGTCCTCACTGGAACTGGGATCATGTATAGGCCAGAGATAGTACACCGTGCAGTACTATTCCAACAATTTAAAATTGTCTACGAACAGTCCTGAGAAATGAAAGTACGATTAGCAGGACATCAATAATCAATGCAATATGTAGTGATTATGTGTATGTAATTATTTGAGACCTATTCTTCATTCAAGACATTTCAATAATCATGATGTACACTTTTGTATCTAAATTATTATAAGCACACATCTATAAATAAAATTAAAATACACATCTATAAATTGCATATCTAGCTAGAAAATACACATCTATAAAAATTCACATCTATAAAATCCACATCTATGCTAATTCTTGTGTCAACTATAAACTATTGTGTAACTGTTTAACCACTTTTAAATATTAATGCATCAACATTTTAAAACAATATGTTTTATAAGAGTGACGTATCTGCTGTACGATAGTGTACATCTCAGCCTTTAGCTTGAAATGTAATTGTCCATGAATACTTGGCACATTTTAAGAGTGTCCATTAAAGTAGTCAGGCAAACATTTTTCTTGAATGGGAATGACATTTGCAGACCAAGATCAGCCAGAGCAACATCACATTGAGGCCAAATACCCCGACATCCGACAATAAAGCCATGAAATTTTACAGTTTTACAGTTGGTAAGATCTTTGATTTGCTGCGATAGATCCTGATAGTATTTAACTTTACTCTCGAACGATAATTCAAGGGAATTCTGTGAGTTTTCATAACGAATTGAAACATCAATCACTACAGCAGTACCATTTTTGGTGAACACTACATCTGGTTTTCTTAGTTCACCTAGACTATTTTTAACATGAGGTTCCCTGTATGTCATCCACCCACACCTTTTTGCTCTATCAATGAGCAATTCCAACACTTTGTTATGCCTTTTTATCCTTATGTCCTTGGTTTTAGGACATGCACCTGAAATATGTGAAATTTTTTCGCCTACAACTTTGCAGTATCGACAAGTAGCAAATGTACGATTTCTTCCCCTAGTGATGGTTTCTCTAGTATACAAAACATTTGCTCTCAACATCAGCGCAGCTATGTATTGATTTTCTTTCATTTTATTATGTTTGCTGATCCAGAAATTTGAGGTTGGATTACTTGCTAAGTATTTTATACCATCACCTTGAACAGGGAGATTTGCCCATTTTTCAAATTCCTCTTTCCTCCAATCATATGTTGCTACCAAATTCAATTCATAACTCAGAAATCTACTGTATAAAATGTTGAGTTTGTGTGTTTTGATGATGCTATCAATTTTTTCCATCGATTACTTCACCTGAATACATGAATGATTGAGCTATGTACAGATCTGGAGCTTCCCTGAGATACAATAAGCTATTGATTTTGTTTAGACCAATTGTCGTACATAACTTTGGTATACTGAGGCTCCAAAGGATCTTTTCGAATATAGGAGACCATCACATGTGTATGCAGGTAGGTGTAGGAAATGTTTGACATACTTTTTTATTGTTTGATCCAGAATGTTTAAAGTTTTAGCTTCTGTTCCTGTCATTTCCAACTTAAATGACAGTTTAGGGATAAAATATTGACACAATATTTCTATTTTCTGTGTGGGCTTAAGTGGTAAATTGTCGAGTTTTTGAGCCCAGTCAACAAGAACCTCATTACTTTTGTTGTTGCTTGAATGGCCGGTGTGTGGATCAAAGTTCAATCCGAGGTATCTCTCGCTTTCTCCTGGATGAATGTTTTCAATATTTTGTTTTTCAAATTGCCATGGTTTGCAGTTGTTAACCAGGATCTTATCTTTATGGTGACTTATATAAAATCCATGTGTTTTTTTCACATTAAGTTTTAAGCCTGTTGTTTTACTGAATTTTTCAATGATTTTCAGATTTGTACTCATTCCTTCCCAGGTGTTGCTGAGTACTACGATGTCATATGCAAAGGCAAGAGCGGTGATTTGCTTAATGAGACCATCAGAGCCGAATGTGAAGCCCTTGCCGTCTTTCTGAAGAGCACAGATCAAAGGATCCATGGCAATGTTAAACAACAGTGGGGATAAAGAGTCACCTTGCTTAACTCCCGACTTCATTTGTATTTCTGGAGTTGCTTCATTGTTT